>JAXCGZ010011367.1:110000-127500 GCA_037179515.1 Halocaridina rubra | reverse complement strand
CGAAAAATAAATATATATCTTTATGAGGATTATTTTTCCCCCATGACAAAGTTATATGATTTTTGTTTTTAAATGAAAGACATGACTTATTTGCTTTCAAATATTTTAAAAAGTAACTTAAGAATATTTACCATTCTTTATAATGTAAAAAGGCTATATGACATATTTTCTAATTTTAAAGGGACACTAATTATCTGTGTTTTTTAATCAATTTTGAAATATCAGTTTATTGGATATTTAAATTAGTCCTATCTCTACTGGAAGACAGAAGATCTACCCGAGCTCACGTTACAGAGATAAAAACTGTATATCAGTTGGAGTAACTATATGCGATCGATTTTACGTCACAGATTCCTTTTTCTACTAAGGGCTAGGACGCTGTCTTCTTGCGAAGGACTTTGGTTATGGTAGGTGTGATCGTTACCCTGAGTAAATACCTCTAACCTCAGACGGAGGCTAGCCGCGAACTCTCGACCTGACAACTCAAAGTCTTGAACGCTACCACTTTGTCACTGTGACCACCATTGCAGTCCTGTATACGGATGCTAATAAAAATTCCAGAGTCCAATAACTGACATAGCCTCAGGACTATGTAGTCTATTCAGAGGTTTTCAAAGAAAAGTACAATACATTTCGTGACGTAAAATAATGAGTGTTCCTTTTACAATGTACAATATGCAGAGGAGGATCTATTTTTCAATAACAGAATTTCAAAACCTCCTGAAAGTCAGATCCTGTTCTATTGACATCCTGAGGGGGTGGAGGAACCTATCAGAAACCGCCAGATAGCAAATCTGTTGCACCTAAAAACTCCAGATTCCCTTTTTTTTTTCTTTTTCTTTTCTTTTCTAAACAGAGAAAGCTGTGTCCTAAAATAAGAAAAAAATAATCTTTGTTATACCTTACTATTGTCAACCACCGGGAAGCAAATTTTTCACACACAAAAAGTCCATGAAAAAAAAGTCATATTGTAACATTCAAAAATATCCTCTTCCGCTTTGATTTCTGTTAGCCTAATGATTCGGATTTGGCCATGAACGTATTAATTGGCGAACATTTTATTGGTCTACGACTGTACGTCAACCTTGGCCTGTATTAGTATTGAGTAGGAATACTTATTGTGATAACTGTAAACGCCCTTATCAATTTGTTTTATTGTCTAACAGTGATATATATGGCGAAAAGCCAACAGCTTGACAGTTCAAAAGCCTGTGAAAGTTCTTCCTACAACTAAAAATGGGATAGTTCATGGGCCAGATACAAGCCAGCTTTTTATAACATTAATCAAAATCACACATTGAATATTCCGTAAATAGAGTCAATGCCGCTTTCACACCAAAGTGGCACGTCGCAAGTGGCACGCCACTTGAAAACGAACATCCGGAAATATGAAACCTTTCACACAGAAATGGCGTGACACGTCCCATGTGCCACGCCACTTCTGTGTGAAAGGTTTCATATATTTCCGGATGTTCATTTTCAACTGGCGTGCTACGTGCGACGTGTCAGTTTGGTGTGAAAGCGGCCTTTTATTTGAATGAGTTTTTAAAATTACAAAATCTCGTCCCGTAAATTTATTTAAATAGAAGCCTTTAAATTTGTCAGCCGTAGTTTATACCCAGTAGATATTACAAAGCAGTTATTGTATTAACAACAAAAATAAGCATTTAAACTGAGCACTCGCGAACAAAGAATATCAACACCGTATTTGAGCCGATTCTCATTATTTCGTGAATAATGTCATACTGTACACCCAATATTGACGCCCTTTT
This sequence comes from Halocaridina rubra, assembly GCA_037179515.1. Taxonomy (NCBI): domain Eukaryota; kingdom Metazoa; phylum Arthropoda; class Malacostraca; order Decapoda; family Atyidae; genus Halocaridina; species Halocaridina rubra. The sequence goes on along the minus strand of JAXCGZ010011367.1, from coordinate 125,728 downwards.
AACCTGTATATGTATGTGTGTGTGTGTGTGTGTGTGTGTGTGTGTGTGTGTGTGTGTGTGTGTGTGTGTGTGTGTGTGTGTAGATGTCGTCAGGATTATAGTCATTTCTCACGGACATAAATCACCGGGCAAAAATTATAGTTACTTTCTCTGTATTGGCACAGGAAATGAACATAATTGGGCCATCACCTGACTTTTTTTTAATTTCCTTTTTTTTTATCATTATTTAAGTGAAATTGAAAAACAAATCAACGGAGAGTCTGTAAGTGTTGAAACCTTAACCTTGAATGCAAAAGGTCACCAAGAAGAAGAAGGTGGAGGAGGAGGAGAAAAAGAAGTAGGAGGAGGAGGAGGAGAAGAAAAGAAAAGGAGTAGGAAGAAGAAGAAAGAGGAGGAGGAGGGGGAGGAGAAGAAGAAGAAGAAAAAGTAGGAGGAGGAGGAGGAGGAGAAGAAGAAGAAAAAGTAGGAGGAGAAGAAGAAGAAGAAGAAGAAGAAGATTCCAAACTGAATTTAGGCTAAAAGATGATGGGAGACAGTTTTCATCGCCATCTCTTTTTTTCGAAAACCTTCTCGTAAATGTAACTTCAGCCAATTATATTCAACTAGATAATACGATGCAGATGTAACAGGGGGTAAATAAACTATATACTGTTAGTTCAAGCAGTTAGCCTGAACTACTGACATGTTTTTCAAGATCCCATATTATATAGCTTATTTTTACTTGATTCCAAGTGCGATAAAATTCAAGAATGCCTGAAGATCTGTTACGAGCCTAAATTAAGCGATACTTTGACCCGATTTCTTAAACAGTGTAAAGCTTGGATACCATATTGTTAGCTAGCTAGACACACAAATGGATTTCATAAACGCATCTGACGCGGTTCTCTGTATGGCTAGGATCCCCCCAATGAGGGGATCCTAGCCATGCACAGAACCGCGTCAGATGCGTTTATGAAATACATTTGTGTGTCTAGCTAACTGGTTCCGGTTTTACGTCACGGACTCCCTTATCAACCAAGGGCTAGGACGGTTGCCTTCTTGCGAAGGACTTGTTTTGGCAAATGTAATCCTTACGCTGAGGGCATGCCTTTGCTAAGCTCAGACCGTGACGGGGCGCGAACCCTCGACCTGACGCCTCAGAGTCGGAGACGCTACCGACTGAGCCACGGCGACTTGTGTCTAGCTAACTAACAATATAGTATCCAAGCTTTACACTGTTTAAGAAATCGGGCCTTTGTCCCTCAGAGTACAGTAACTCTGCCTCTTTATATAAGTTTTCCACAGTGAATATATATATATATATATATATATATATATATATATATATATATATATATATATATATATATATATATATATATATATAAATATATATATATATATATATATATATATATATATATATATATATATATATATATATATATATATAACAATCTTAAATGCCCGCCGGGGTTAGTCAGTAATCCCCACAAACAGGCCGCAAAAGGAATTAAAGTCCATACTTGGCTAAATTGTATTTAAAAAAGATTCTTAATAATAGTAAATCTATACATATACACACACACACACACACACACACACACACACACACACACACACACACACACACACACACACATATATATATATATATATATATATATATATATATATATATATATATATATATATATATATATATATATATATATATATATATATATATATGAAGCAAAAAAAGGCCCATAAATAAAACACAAAAAGAAGCGAAGATGTACTATATATTACGACTGGACTCCAGTCCTCTTCAGGTACAAAAGAGGACTGGAGAAAGCGTTTGACACTGTTCCACATGGGAGACTTATTAGGAAGCTGCAATCAATGGCTAGAATAGGTGGAATGTTTTGGAATGGATAAAAACTTACTTAGAAGGAAGGGAACAGAGGGTTAGAGTAAGACACTCAGTGTCTGAATGGAGAAGAGTTAGTAGTGGAGTTCCACAGGGTTCAGTTTTAGGGCCACTTTTGTTCCTTGTATATGTAAATGACCTACAAGAGTCTGTAAATTCATTCATGAATATGTTTGCAGATGATGCAAAGATTGTGAAGAAAGTAAAAAACGAGAACAATGGTAGAGAACTTCAGGAGGATCTAAATAATCTGCATGAGTGGTCAGAAAAGTGGCTAATGAAATTCAATACTTCAAAATGTAAGGTAATGAGAATGGGTACAAGTGCAAGAAGGCCCAAGCTTGACTACTCGGTGGCTGGAGTACAACTTGGAGACAGAAAATGAGAGAGATCTAGGAGTAAACATACTGGCAGATTTGTCTCCAGAAATACATATAAATGGCATAGTAAGGGCAGCATATGCATTCTTATCAAATGTAAGGGTAGCCTTCAGGCACATGGACAAGGCAATGTTCAGAAATATTTATGTAACCTATGTGAGGCCAAAACTCGAATATGCAGCCCCCTTTTGGAATCCGCACTTGAAAAAGCACATAGCTAAGCTTGAAAAAGTTCAAAGACATGCCACGAAACTGGTGCCAGAAATACGCAATCTCAGTTATGATGAGAGGCTGAGGGAATTAGACTTACCATCACTGGAAGCTAGAAGAGTGAGGGGGGATATGGTGACAGTCTTTAAATTCCTTCATGGTTATGATAGAGTGGATAGGGATCGATATTTTGATATGGCAGGCTCTAGAACTAGAGGTCATAGTTTGAAGTTTCGTAAGAAAACTTCTTTGCAGGATGTAAGGAAATACTTTTTCAGTGTAAGAGTAGTTGATAATTGGAATTGGCTAAGCGAGAAGGTAGTTATTGCTATCTCAATCCATAGTTTCAAGGACAGGCATGATAAGTATCACTAAGTTGAAAATGGAACGATCAGGAGACGGGAAGATACGAGCTTTAGGCTCTTTCCCGTAAACACAATTAGGTAATAACACACACACACACACACACACACACACACACACACACACACACACACACACACACACACACACACACACACACACACATATATATATATATATATATATATATATATATATATATATATATATATATATATATATATATTTATGTACCTGAAAGGTATTCATATCACTCGTATATACACCAACACCCAATCCACGTATAGGAAAACGCCTAGACATGTTTTAATATCTTCCGGACATTGTGAAGTTGTAAACAAACAATGAAAACAATAAGTCCCGAGATGAAGTGAAAACACTCTCTCTCTCTCTCTCTCTCTCTCTCTCTCTCTCTCTCTCTCTCTCTCTCTCTCTCTCTCTCTCTCTCTCTCTCTCTCTACACACACACACACACACACACACACACACACACACACACACACCATTGAACGCGCACATATAAATAATTGTTTTTTTTAAACTACCCTAATGATTATCGTAATTAAAATCCCACTGTGTAATTAGAACCTTAATTAGATTTGATTAACGAAATAAAAGATGTTATGCAATCGTTCACTGATGAGAAAGTCAAAATTTTATTTCTCTTTTTACTCTACAGGCTTCGCAAAAGAAAGAAGTTTATTATTGTTTAGCGGGATGGAGAGATTTTTTCTCCTTTTTAATGGGATCGAGAGAGAGAGAGAGAGAGAGAGAGAGAGAGAGAGAGAGAGAGAGAGAGAGAGAGAGAGAGAGAGAGAGAGAGAGAGAGAGAGAGAGAGAGAGAGAAAATTTCCTTTTGTAATATCTTAAAATACTTTGTCATGTAACCTAAGTAAAACACATTGAAAGAATGAATTATCCCAACACAGAAATACCTGCATAACTTAATAACTTATCATTAAAACACCTCCTTGACTCTCCGCTTACTACACTATGAAACAACAATAAATAACCCCAAAACACCTTGTTATGGTGCTGTCCCTTGGTAGGATGTATTTTTAAACCGTTCTAATACACGAAGATTAAAGCTGTTAAATAGAATTGTAAAGTTGAAACCGCCAGAGGGACAGCATACTCCCGCCAGAATCTAGATTAACGATGGATAGCAACAGAGAGAGTGGAGTCAGTCTTAGATGCGAGTCGCACCCACCTAGTCGGGCGCTGTACGGATGTCTCATTGTCAAAGTGGCGTCCATTATAATGCTGCGTTATCCTCCTTTCAACTGTATCTTATTAGTTTCTTTTCACTGTTTATTCTGGGATCAGGGTTAGTAAGTCTGATTTATATATAAATATAAAACATGTAAAGATGATATAAACCTATAAAATACCATGTACAGAAATAAATACCTTTACAGCTTGCATATTAATGTTTTGATCAACTTCTAAAATAATACCAGAATGATTACCTCAAAAGAATGAAATACAATTGAAGCTGAGCCTCCTCTGCCTCCAATAATCCAGTCTCTCTTACTTTGTGTTTTCTTCTTTTCTCAATTGCGGCGGGGGGAAAGATTATCGCCTCCGTGTTCCCCTGCATATCATAAGAGTCGACTAAATGGGGCGGAGCAAAGGTAATGGATATTCCCTTCTCGTTCGTAATTTCCTCTAGCGAAGAGAGAAGGTTTTGACTCGGTCACCCCTCTTGTAGGGATGGCTACACCCACTGTATATAGGTAAATAGCTTTCAATTTTGCTAAACTATTTGGAAATTTATTTAACATGAAAAAATTAATGGTTACATACGCTCACCTTTTACAGGAGTCTATACTTATCATTATCTACCAAAACCTATGAGAAAGAGGTATTTTTAATGGAATTAAGTTTTAAGAGATAATTTATCGCTGTACAGTTCAGTAATGAATAGATAAGATTGTCTATACTAAGGAGTAACTTAGGCTTCTAATAAGCTTAGACCTTATCATCTTCAAATAAACTTTGAGCTTTTGATATCTCCCAAAACAATGGAGATAATCTCTCTCTTTCTCTCTCACGCTCTCTCTCTCTCTCTACATCTCTCTCTCTCTCTCTATATCTATATCTATCTAGCTATATATATATATATATATATATATATATATATATATATATATATATATATATATATATATATATATATATATATATATATATATATTATATATATATATATATATATGTGTGTGTGTGTGTGTGTGTATGTGTTATTGTCACAAATAAACAGGTACGACCAAGCCTTCTTAAACTTTGTTGTAAAATTTCTTGAGTCTCCTTGGTATTATAGTAATAACCATTCTAAGGGAGGGCCTCTAAGAGGCAACCTCTTCCTAAAATGGGGTAACAATCCCCAACAGATTCTCTCTCTCTCTCTCTCTCTCTCTCTCTCTCTCTCTCTCTCTCTCTCTCTCTCTCTCTCAAACGAGAATGTAGTTACGAATTGTGTAAGTCTTTACAAATATTTACTCTTATTAACTAACACACGATGAGATGATATATACATACCGAACATCTAACAAACATTTATAAACATTCGCTCTTACCACCACCCACTCACTAACTCATTCTCATACTCATTCTCTCGTTCCGTCACTCGCCTTCATTCATATATACTTCGATATGGGATCATTTCATACGTTTAATTGGTCAACATCTTTTCTGTATGATTTAACAATAAAAAAAAAGTAAGGACAATTGACAGATCTAATTCGAAATGCAAGGATATTGTAAATTCCAAAACCAATTATATCTTATGGAAAAATTCCATAAGTTTTTTATGAATTGGTTAAAAAAAAAAAATACCATGAGACAAGGAATCGCTAATCTAAGACTCTCTCTCGTTAGCAAAAACAATCGCTATCAGAAATATCTTGCACAAAGCTTGCCAGTCAAAAAAAAAAAAAAAAAGTCAGTTATTTGATGTATTGCTAGTGAAACATGTCAGGACATGTCAAGTCCAGGATGTCCTGATTGGAAAAGACGGACACGTATTGGGGCATGTTTCGGTTTATTATTATTCTTATTATTATTATTATTATTATTATTATTATTATTATTATTATTATTATTATTATTATTATTATTATCATTATTATTATTATTATTATTATTATTATTATTATTATTATTATTATTATTATCATTATTATTATTAATTAATAAATTAAATAACTGTACATGTGGACATGTGTATGCGGGCACTCCCAGTGATATGCAATTGCTAAGCCTTTAATAAAAGCTATTACTATTACTACTTTTACGCATTTGTTGGAATGAAAACTGAAGGAGCTACCTCTTTCCATCTCGAAAAGGTTGTTGGCAAGCCTACTTAGGTATTAAGGTATTTGAATTGAAACAAATGGGGGTGGACAAACCAACTCTCCATCATTTTTTGTTGATGAGTATTCCAGGTACCCTTACTTCACTACTACTACTGATATTACTAATCCTACTACTACTAATTTTGAAAATTAATCCTTTCATTATGAAATGAAGACCCGAGCAAAGACTCCTATGAGATTTAGAATATTGAACAGAGAACTCTAGACCAAATGCAAGAAAATTGTCTTCTTTTAGCTATTTTAATAGGGTTTATATATTACATATAAGTACATAATGCACACATACACACACACCCATCCATAAATTTTTACCTCTGCGTAGGAGCACCCAAAAAGAAGGTGTCATATCCAACTAAATATAATTTTAATTTGACCTCTGCGTAGCAGCACCCTGACGTATAGTGTTTTTTTTTTTTTACACTATACGTTATCTATAGGTAGCGAGGTCGGTTATAGAGATGCATAGTTCAATTAACAGTAATTTATTTACAGATAACTAGAACTAACTTGTTCCTAAAAGCTCCCAGTTCTATAGTTCCTGCCACTCACTATTCCAGCCCCTTCAGAGGGAGGTTGCTAACTATGGACGTAAGTTCTGCCCCCGGCAAGTACTGACTTCAGACTGACACTTCCACGGGCTCTGTATGCCATCCTGTGGCGGCGGGTTTCTGAGTGCGCACTCTGCCCTCTAGCGGCTATAGGCATCTATATGAGATGCCTTACGACACTTCCAGCTCCCCAAAAGAAGGTGCCACATCCAACTAAATATAATTTTAATTTGACCTTTGCGTAGCAGCATCCAAAAAGAAGGTGCCACATCCAACTTAATATAATTTTAATTTGACCTCTGCGTAGCAGCATCCAAAAAGAAGGTGCCACATCCAACTAAATATAATTTTAACTTCATAAGATTATTTTACCAGGAGTGTAAAAACAACGAGATAGTTCTGTGAATTACCTGTCTTCTTGTATGTTTAGTTCAAATATCTCTATCTCACTCGATCATTTCTACCCAGAGCAATGCTATAACTTAGAATAATTCATGCCTGTCTATCTATCTATCTATATACTGACCTAAGGGAGGGATCTGAGTAAATTGAATTATTTTAAAATATTTCAAAAGTATCATAATCAATAATGAAGCAAAAAAGTAAATAGTTCAAAAATATCATAATCAATAATGAAGCAAAAAAGTATTACTTTTGATTACATTAAGAAATCTATCGAAATTACTCCAACCTTTACAAAATCTCCTGTTTGTAATTATTGTTACATATTTTAGTGCCGTGACGTAAACTTGGCAGTTTAAATCAGTTAGAAGATTAGGTAAATGCGATAATGAAAGAAATGTTAACCTGTTTACATAACCTAACTTAATGTGACAAAAGAGCCTTTTAGCGTTTGTAGTTCACCTTCTGTATACGAGTAAAATCAAACTAAACTTATTGCCCTCGCTAGTCCCTATTGGCTCAGTCGTGAGAACACCTGACATCCACCCAGAATGTCCTGAATTTAACTCATCAAGGTGGTTCGTAAAGCATTTCTTCGCCAGAGACACTTGAAGATGAGTACCAAGGAATGTTTACTCCTTGTGAGGAGAGTAACACCTTTCAATTTAGCATGCTGAGTGGATGTGTGGGGCGAGTTTTGGAACAGTGTCTTCAAGAAGCTGGGCTTCCGAGAGGACATAAATATCCGTTCCACAGCTTTCACACACATACACGATGCGATTTGACCTTGAGACCACGGGACAGATTTGGTCGGATCCGACCAGATTGGATCGTTTATGGGTTGATTGTGGACCACAACCAGCTCATAAACGATCCAATCTGGTATAAGAAGACTGTCATTAATGATAATGTATTTTTTCAGTCACTATAACATATCCCGTAATAACCAGTATAATGTCAAAAAGCGAGCAAGAAGAAAAATAATCAGGTATGCTTAAGACAGTTTTTGCTTTCTTCGTAAATATACGGTCGACCTTTAGGGATATGAACAAAGCTATGTTCAGATATAATACCATGACTAATGTGAGGCCTGAGCTTGAATATGCAGCACCCCTCATGAAATCCACACTTGATCAAATACAAACAATCTTGAGAAAGTACAATAACATAATACGAAGCTGGTGAAAGAGATACGCAATCGCAGCTATGAGGAGAGACTGAAGGAGTTAGACATACCATCATTTGAAGCTAGATGAGGTGGGATACGGTAACCGTTTTTAAATTCCTCCATTGTTTTCACCGAGTGGATGGGCAGCGATACTTTGCTATGAATGACTCTAGAACTACAGGACATAGTCAGTATTTTCCAGTTTATGTAAAGTTGATCACTGCAATTTGCTACGCGAAGACCTGCAAATGCTACATGCTGTCTCCTATCAGGAGACGGGGAGCTACAACCAGAGGGCTCTTTCCCGTAAACACAGGTAGATAAATATCCCCCTCACACACGCACACTGGGTATACGAGGGTAGAATTCATTATGCTTCACTGCCGTGAAGTAATAATAATAATAATAATAATAATAATAATAATAATAATAATAATAATAATAATAATAATAATAAAAGTCATAGTCACCGATAATAATTATGTTCTTGGGATTTTCAAAATGCCTTCCAGCGCCTCTCTCTCTCTCTCTCTCTCTCTCTCTCTCTCTCTCTCTCTCTCTCTCTCTCTCTCTCTCTCTCTCTCTCTCTCTCTCTCTCTTCATTAGACTGATGCGCACGATGTTTGGTAGTCACGAGGACCAAGGTTCGATATCGTAGATTGACTAATAAATCCCAGGAGAGATACGCATAGTCGAGCAGGGATTTAAAAATAGCAATTAAACGGGTGAGGGTCTTACCAAAGTAATCCTGCGTCCCCAAGAGATATATTATCAAATTAAGTGTATCAATACCACTAAAATAATTTAATCTCATCAAAAGTAATTATAAATATCTCTAGAAATAAGTGACATGAAACCACAATGTCTCCATAATAAGATGTACAGCGCATAAAAAAAAATAAATAAATAAATTAAAATATATATATATATATATATATAATATATATATATATATATATATATATATATATATATATATATATATATATATATATGATAAGAATAGGGGACACTGCAACAGGCCTACTGGCACACACGAGGCAGCTCCATTTTTGAATGATATTTTCAGCATGTCTAACCTATTCTATTCTACTCTACTTATTTATTCTATTTTTCTTTTTATGATTTTTCTAATAAGCACTAACCTATTCATACCCACCCTACCTCTGTCATATGTCAATCTAATCTACATTTGAAGGTGTCTAAGGTATTGGCATTTATTATCCTACTAGGAAGTCTGTTCCATGCATCAGCTACTCTATTACCAAATCAATTTTTACCAGTTTCCCTTCTGAACCTAAATTTATCAAGCTTAAATCCATTATTACGAGTTCTGGTTTGATCATGAATATTTTAAAACTTTAATAATATCACCCTTGTTAATCCCTTTAAACCATTTATACACCTCAATCATATCCCCCCCTAGCTCTGCGCCTCTCTAGGGAATGTAGATTTTTTTTTAATCTGTCCTCGAGGTAGATTTCTGATATTGTGTATCATCTTGGTCATTCTTCGCTGCAATCTTTCCAAGGATTCAATTTCCATCCTATAATAGGGTGACCAGAACTGCACAGCATAATCTAGATGGGGCCTAACTAATGCAAGATAGAGCTGCAAAATAACTTTTTCCGTCCTATTGCCAACACTACTTGAGATAAATCCTAAAATTCTGTTTGCTTTATTTCTGACTGCTGTACATTGCTCTCTTGGCTTAAGATTACTACTCACAAGAACTCCCAAATCCCTTTCACACTGAGAACTCATGATTTCATGGTAATTTAGCTTATAACTCATATAGTCTTTTTATAGTACCCATTTTAACTGCTTTACATTTTTCAACATTAAATTCCATTTGCCATTTGTCCGACCATTCAGATAATCTATTTAGATCTTGTAAAGCATGAATGTCTTCTTTTCCATTTATAGTTCTACCTATTTTAGTGTCATCTGCGAATATATATATATATATATATATATATATATATATATATATATATATATATATATATATATATATATATATATATATATATATATATATATATATATATATATATATATATATATATATATATATATATACACAAAAACAAGATTCATTTAAAAAAAGCATCGCTGTTGCCTAAACTTATTTTAAAACATGAAACAACTTTTGATAAATTAAAAACTCGTTGTTGTTTGAGATTAAAGCCAAGTTTTTTAAAGCTATTTTTTTTTATACATATACTACAGTTCAAGGTTTTGAAATATTAGAATGAAACACACATCCCAAATAATATTAATAATAAACAAATCACTATATTATGACTACATAACTAAAAAAAAAATACAAACAAGAGATACCTTTGCAACTTCCTTTTTTTCGGGTCAAAACATGAGAGTATATGTATCCCGTCCGACCACTCTCGCGACTGCCAGTGCACTGACGAGACTACTTTTCCACATCTGTAACCGACTGCTAAATGGGGAGGAGATCATATGGGCGCCCAAGGAAGTTAGCAGGCGGCTGTGGGATGTTTGTTCAGATTTTGCTGTGCACATGCATTTGTTGATCCTCCAAATTTCACGTGAGGTATAAACAAGAAAGGTGCAATATATATATATATATATATATATATATATATATATATATATATATATATATATATATATATATATATATATATATATATATATATATATATATATATATATATATATAATATATATATATACACACACACACACACACAAGCCAGAAACCAACCTGCACTTAATTATTATTATTATCATTATTATTATTATTATTATTATCATTATTACTATTATTATTATTATTATTATTATTATTATTATTATTATTACTTATTATTATTATTATTATTATTATTATTATTATTATTATTATTATTATTATTATGTAGTCACCGTGGCTCAAGCGGTAGCGTCCGCGACTCTGAGGCATCAGGTCGAGGGCTCGCGCCCCGTCACAGTCTGAGGTTAGCAAGGGCATGCTCTCATGGTAACGATTACATCTGCCAAAACAAGTCCTTCACAAGAAGGCAACAATCCTAGCCCTTGCAAAGAATATGATACAATATATCTAGATTTTAGCAAAGCTTTTGATAGAGTTCCTCACAAACGATTAGTTAAAAAGCTAGAAGCTCATGGTATAGGAGGAGCTGTTCTCAGATGGATCAAACAATGGTTAAAAGACAGAAAACAGAGGGTTTGCATAAATGGAGAGAAATCAGAGTGGGGCTCGGTTACTAGCGGGGTACCACAAGGCTCGGTACTGGGTCCCCTATTATTCATCGTATATCTAAATGATCTGGATTCGGATATCAGTAGTAACCTAAGTAAATTCGCAGACGACACTAAAATAGGTAGAACTATAAATGGAAAAGAAGACATTCATGCTTTACAGGAAGATCTAAATAGATTATCTGAATGGTCGCACAAATGGCAAATGGAATTTAATGTTGAAAAATGTAAAGTAGTTAAAATGGGTACTATAAAAGACAATACTAGTTATAAGCTAAATAACCATGATATCATGAGTTCTCAGTGTGAAAGGGATTTGGGAGTTCTTGTGAGTAGTAGTCTTAAGCCAAGAGAGCAATGCACAGCAGTCAGAAATAAAGCAAACAGAATTTTAGGATTTATCTCAAGAAGCGTTAGCAATAGGACGGAAAAAGTTATTTTGCAGCTCTATCTTGCATTAGTTAGGCCCCATTTAGATTATGCTGTGCAATTCTGGTCACCCTATTATAGAATGGAAATTGAATCCTTGGAAAGAGTGCAGCGAAGAATGACCAAGATGATACACAATATCAGAAATCTACCATATGAGGACAGATTAAAAAAACTTAATCTACATTCTCTAGAGAGGCGAAGAGTTAGGGGGGATATGATTGAAGTGTATAAATGGTTTAAAGGGATTAACAAGGGAGATATTAATAAAGTTTTAAAAATTCATGATCAAACCAGAACTCGTAATAATGGATTTAAGCTTGATAAATTTAGGTTCAGAAGGGAAATTGGTAAAAATTGGTTTGGTAATAGAGTAGCTGATGCATGGAACAAGCTTCCTAGTAGGATAGTAAATGCCAATACCTTAGACACCTTCAAATGTAGATTAGATAGACATATGACAGAGGTAGGGTGGGTATGAATAGGTTAGTGCTTATTAGAAAAATCATAAACAGAAAAATAGAATAAATAAGTAGAGTAGAATAGAATAGGTTAGACATGCTGAAAATACAATTCAAAAATGGAGCTGCCTCGTGTGTGCCAGTAGGCATGTTGCAGTGTCCTCTATTCTTATGTTCTTATGTTCTTGGTAGAAAAGGGAGTCCGTGACGTAAAACTGGAACATTATTATTATTATTATTATTATTATTATTATTATTATTATTATTATTATTATTATTATTATTGTCATTATTATTATTATTATTATTATTATTATTATTATTATTATTATTATTATTATTATTATTATTATTGATCATGTTCTAATTGTTGTGGCTCTCTGGCTTGAACGCACATCCAAAATTGAATTTCCCATGTCAGTTGTTTTTTTTCTTCCTCTTCTTCTCTCTTCTTCTTCTTCTTCTTCTTCTTCTTCTTCTTCTTCTTCTTCTTCTTCTTCTTCTTCTTCTCTTCCTCTTCCTCCTCTTCATCTTTTCTCTTCCTCCTCCTCCTCCTCCTCCTCCTCCTCCTCCTCCTCCTCCTACTCATCCTTCTTCTTCTTCTTCTTCTTCTTCTTCTTCTTCTTCTTCTTCTTCTTCTTCCTTCTTCTTCTCATCCTCCTCATCCTTCTTCTTCTTCTTCTTTTAATCCATGCAGCATTGGATATCATGTGAGACTACATTCTTCAGTTTATAGCCAATTTTTTTTTTTTTCTCAAATAACCTTTAGACTCTAATCCATTGGCTCTACTAACGTCTGTTATTGTTTTATTTGTATGTCAAGCTATGTATTTAATTATTTATTTATTTATTTATTATGGCCATTTTATGTTACCTAGAATAGATGTGTAAAAAGAGCGCTGGATGCGCGTGGAATGTCAGTGGAGCAGGGAAGAAGGCATGCAAAAGATAGGAATGAGTAGAGGGACTGTGTCTAGGTGACGCAGGCCAAAGGGATTTCTCGTTCCTGCTAGCACAGTGAACTGTGATGGACAGACGTGAGAGGGGGTTGCCATGTGATGAAGCAATTGGGAGTAAATAGCTGCGGCTGTCGGGTGTAACGGCAGAATATTCTTGCCGTCTCTCTGTGGGCGACCTAAGTAGGATGGTAAAGGGGGGAGTGTGAATTTACAAGAAGCTAAGAGGAGTAATTGAGGTATATGTTGGCTTGTGGTAAATGCGTGTTCTTTGGCTCGGCCACCCCTGTTACAAAGGGAAATGGAGCCACTGTATATAGATAGGTTTATTTTACACATACATACATACATGCAGACACAAACATATATATATGTATATATATATATATATATATATATATATATATATATGTATATATATATATATATATATATATATATATATATATATATATATATATATATATATATACTTCTCTTTCAAAATGGGATATCCCACCGTATCGCACTAGTCATAAGTCATATAATCGTTTGATACAATATAATATGAAATATTCCAACACTGTTAACTTTTGAAATGGCTACCTCTTGAGGAAGTCTCTACCATCACCTGTTTATCCCTCAAGTGGTTCTGACAAAGAGAGGTACATCAAACCACCTTGGAAGAATTCGATTAAGAGACAGTAGTTGTCATGAATATTTCGCCTACTCACGTCTGTGAACTGGATAGAGAATCTGAATTCCAGATCAAAACTTAGCACGAGGGTCTGCCCCTCTCTTTTTCTCTCTCTTACTTTATTCAATTTTCATGAAAAAAAATGAAGCAGTCATGGCGTATAGCACCTCCTAAACCCCCAAGGCGTGTGGCATCTCCTATCCCCCCATAGCGTATGGCACCTCCAAATCCCCCTCCCCAATTAACAGAATAATGATTTCATAGACCGAGACAACAAGCTATTTGTGAAACCAACTGCAGCGGACGTCACAGAATTTGTTGTGGTGCCTCTTCCTCTATTTTATGAGCTTGATACCATGACAGGCAAGAAAATTGCCCTCATCGGGCCCAAACACGAAGAAAACATAAAGACGAAGAAAAGTAGAAGGTTAAGGACAAGGTAGAAGTAAGGGAATGAAACACAATTAGAAAAGGACAGGCTGGAAGAAAAGTTAAAGAATTTCCAAATACTTTTGGATTCCTGCCTTCAACAGAACAATGTGTAAAGGCAGAAGAATGGAGATATTCTGGTGACGTGTATGCTCGAGACAACTACTTAATTACACAACGTTTCACGTTCTAATGTTGTATATTAGAAGGTATTTAGAGAGGTTTCCTAAACTTCCTTAAACTGTATTTGATTTCATTGCAGTTCTCAGAGAGAGAGAGAGAGAGAGAGAGAGAAAGAGAGAGAGAGAGAGAGAGAGAGAGAGAGAGAGAGAGAGAGAGAGAGAGAGAGAGAGAGAGAGAGAGAGAGAGAGAGAGAGAAAGAGAAACATATAGTAGCTATGGCTATATCAATATACAAATGTTTTTTTCCATTTAGGGACTCAATAATCATCTGTTTACTTGTAGCAAGTTATTTTCCTTTTACTGATTCAGTTTATATATATATATATATATATATATATATATATATATATATATATATATATATATATATATATATATATATATATATATGTATATAATATATATATATATATATATATATATATATATATATATATATATATATATATATATATATATATACACACACACACAGGTCAAAGTAACTTTACTCCATGTTTAAAATACGATCTTACAGTTCGTAAATTAAAGAATGTATTAGGTTAGGTTAGATTAAGTTAGGTCATATGCAGGTCAAGGTGAGTTCACTCTATGTTTAATTTACAATCTTAAAAGTTCGTAAATACAAGTAATTACGAAGACATTAATATTTCACCACCGGCATACCTCCTTATCAGATATCTGTGATAAGATAAACTTTTGACTAACCTGAGTCTCTGCACAAAATGACTTTATCTTCAGGAACCTTAGAGAGAGGTTAGGTTACTCCTGTTAGTAACCATTCCGTCCAGTCGAGAGGAATAGATTGTGAACTGTGTATTTTTCTTAAGTATTAAAATATATTATTATCATAACATCGAAGGACTTAGGAGCATATTTCCATAGGAGTTCTTGAGGTCGACTATAGTCTGGAATTGGTATGGAAAGAAATATCATTCTGTTTTTGAGAGGTCCATCAGCTGTTGTTACCCCAGCTTGTAGTCAGCTGTAAAACAACTATTCATATTTAAAG
>JAXCGZ010011367.1:80000-100000 GCA_037179515.1 Halocaridina rubra | reverse complement strand
TTATTCAAGAAAAGAATATTGCTCTACCCTAGTTAGGGATCCTCTGTTTATGTAGTACATGGACTGTGCCATTATACTCATGTGTAACTTAATCATATACTTAGATACTGCTCAGAATGATCGTATTTACCCAGTTCTTATGTTTATGAATCACGAAAGAAATCAGTTGAAAGATAGTGCCAGATATAAACAGTTTTTTTTTTATTATTATCACTGTCAAAGGACAACCCACGAGAGCTTCGTGTTGTGATATTCAAAAACATTTTTTGATTTTTTCTTTTATTTACAATAAATTATATTTTTTATATGGATGAACTACAATTACATGCTTTTCTATCTAAACTGTGGATCAAGCTATTTTTGATCGGTTATGTGCATTGTACATAGATGATGTAAGAGTGCAGTATGGAAAGTGTTCAAGTTAATGATATCTTTAAGTTGAATCACTTGTTATTGATACTGTATCGTAATGTAACATTGAAACTGTGATATACTGGAGAGCTGTTGACATTTACAACTCTTGGATATCTATTTGTACCATTAGCTTTTAAAACATATATGATTCACATTATTTTTACTTATGAACATTATTTGATATTTACATTCGAGTCTCTCTCCTCTCTCTCTCTCTCTCTCTCTCTCTCTCTCTCTCTCTCTCTCTCTCTCTCTCTCTCTCAATAAACTTGGGTGGCTGCGGGCAGAAAACAAGGTCGCTTATGCTATTTATGCTATTCATGTTTTTGTATTCAAAATTTTGAACCATCATTATCCTAGCTGGCTATTTGATTTAAAAACAGTCAGGGATATAAGGGGAACCAACACTAGACAGTGCAGTGAGCTCTTTATTCACATAACAAACACAGAAGCAGGTTCAAAGATGATCACTATCAAAGGGCCAACACTCTGGAATATTATTCCAGAGCATCTTAAAAATGCATCCTCCTTCACAGCTTTCAAAGGCAAACTATACAGTTTTCTTTTGGACAAATTGTTGCTGCTCGTTAAGAACTAATTATTCTCATTGTAAGGAAAACAAATATGGAAATGATGCCGATAATAACGATCCTGTATCTAGTGGCATACTTACTACTTTATTATTAACATTAATGTTAACATTTTTATTACAGCATTATTATTTTCTATGAAAGCTACATTTAATTTAACTATATGTATTACCCTCTTATTTATTAGTTTAATTACATGTCTACTTATAAGTTACTATTAATGTTGAATAACCATTGTACAAAATGGAAATAAATGTTTGTTTGTTTGTTTGTTGCTCTCTCTCTCTCTCTCTCTCTCTCTCTCTCTCTCTCTCTCTCTCTCTCTCTCTCTCTCTCTCTCTCTCTCTCTCTCTCTCTCTCTCTCTCTCATAAATTATAATACTTCATATATTCAATCTTAATCTTCTTGTCACATGCATTTTGATTCTTTGTTCAATGCCATAGTATGAAAAAAAAAAACTTTGTTGTTCTTTGTCTTGTTTTTATATAGATAAGAAGTTTTCGGTGTTTTGATATACTTATCAGAGAGATATGATTGTAACTTTCCTTGAGTCATGATGTATTCCAAGAAATTGTGTAATAAAATTATTAGAAGAATTTATTTCCTTATGTTCGTCTTAGGCCGCTTTCACACCAAAGTGGCACATCGCACGTGGCATGCCCCGTGCGATGTGCCACTTTGGTGTGAAAGCGGCCTTAAATCTGAGCTTCTTTATATTTTTATCGACGTGAGAGACATGATTTGCCTTTGCCGAAGTTTGAGCTAATAACTCCTTAACTCCAAAAGACTTTGGTGAAAAGAAGTTTTACGACAATGCAAGCCACTTTTTGGAGTCGATCGTTGAACCTGTATTTGATGGTGTACTCACTAAGCCTGCTGAGTTGACGATAGCTATTAATTAGGGATGCCGCTACTCCTTAGTTATTTTCAAGTGCCTTTAATTAAAGAGTCAAACTTGGGACCTCTATTTAATGGCATATTGATCGACCCAATTGCGTTGAGCTGACAGAGATCTCGAAATAGGGATGTCACTACCCTCTCAACCCAGCCACTGGTTTGAACAGGCCAGCTTAGCTCAGTGCCGGTCCCAAGCCCGGATAAATGGGGAGGATTCCAGGATAGTCCTAGCAAGACACTGGAAGAAAACCTCTTTGCTCAAGCAACGCATGGCTGACCAAAATGTAATGGCCCTCAGTCCCCAGCAGCCCTTTGGTGGGCTGAGGGTGAGCGAGTGGAGGAGCTTCATACAATGTCAGCCGACTGTCAGTTAGAGAACTATCTACTCAGGCGTATGTTGAGAAAACTACACTCTCTCTCCTCTTTATCCTCAAGTTACTTTAGCGAAAACTAGCTATATCCTCTTAAGTATTGAATAAGCATTCTTTTAATCTTATTGTAACTTTAACTTAAGCATTGCTTTCTAAAAATGCATTGTCTAAAAAAAAAAAAATTGATTTAGTTAAATTATGAGTCACTAATAATGTATTTATATCAATTAAAAATTAGACTGCAGTGTGTAAAGATACCGATACAATGGGATTAGGATGGGGGGGGGGGAATTAGTGACGGCATCGTGTGAATTCTCTTAGCCCTATGCAGGGTGTCGCCACTAGAGAGAGAGAGAGAGAGAGAGAGAGAGAGAGAGAGAGAGAGAGAGAGAGAGAGAGAGAGCTCGCCAATGAAATAAAGAGATAGAGAAGTGAGGGGCAGATCCTCGCGCTAAGAGTATGGAAAACCCCTTGTCCCCTCTTCTTGCTAATGTTCCGGTTTTACGTCACGGACTCCCTTTTCTACCAAGGGCTAGGACGGATGCTTTCTTTCGAAGGACTCGTTTTGGCAGATGTATTCGTTACCCTGAGGGCATGCCCTTGCTAACCTTAGTCCGTGACGGGGCGCGAACCCTCGACCTGACGCCTCAGAGTCGCGGACGCTACCGCTTGAGCCACGGTGACTACTGTAACCTCTTCTTGCTAACTTGCATAGAAATTTTTTTTGAGATTGAAATTCTAGTCAGTAGTAAAGCTAAAGAAATGATATGGTTACGTCATATAGATATAATTTCATATTGGCACACTCCCACAAGGGGAGATTTGACACATTTCTTAACGAGCTTAATGAATTAATTCCCAACATCATGTTCAAAACAGCATCGGAAATGAATGGCCAGCTATAACGTTTTTGGATGTTTTGATTATGAGAGGACCTCATAAATATTCATTTACTAGGTACAAAAAGACAATTTTCTCTGTCTCTTATTATCACTTTCTGAGTTACCATGTTGTTTTGTTTTGGTTTGTTCCGGTTTTACGTCACGGACTCCCTTTTCTACCAAGGTCTAGGACGGTTGCCTTCTTGCGAAGGACTTGTTTTGGCAGATGTAATCCTTACGCTGAGTGCATGCCCTTGCTAACCTCAGACCGTGACGGGGCGCGAACCCTCGACCTGATGCCTCAGAGTCGCGGACGCTATCGGTTGAGCCCATGTTCTGTATATATATATATATATATATATATAAAAAAAAAAAAAATTGGCGTTGCTTGCAACTTTTCTTAAGAACACATAGAACATGTTCCCCTCATCACATGGAAAATCAAATTAAGATAATCCGTCGACAATTAGATAGCCTCCTGCACCCCACATGTCCCCTCATCACATGATAATTTGATTTAAAATAATATATATATATATATATATATATATATATATATATATATATATATATATATATATATATATATATATATATATATATATGCTTCTTTGCAGGTAAGGAAATACATTATTAGTGTAAAGGGGAGTTTACACGGTCAAACGATTCGTCGAACGCGGTTCGACAGACAAGTGTTTGAAGTGATGTTCGAACGTGTGAACGGGGTATTTGGTTGTCGAACACATTTGTCGAACGTGTTCGACAACCAAATACCCCGTTCTCACGTTCGAACATCAGTTCAAACACCTATCTGTCGAACCGCGTTCGACGAACCGTTTGACCGTGTAAATCCCCCTTAATAATAGTTGATGACTGGAATTCTCTCAGCAACGAAGTAATTATTACTAAGTCATCTCATTGTTTTAAGGGCATATATGATAAGTATAATTTAGTATAATAATGAAACTGGCCAGGAGACGGGGAGTGTCCAGCATAAAGCTCTTTCCCGTAAGCACGATTAGGTAATTATATGAATCTATTTCACGAGAAGCACATGGCCATATCACACACTATATGCATATATGTACACATACATGGTGATGTTCTATTTCCTGTCTCTTCATTCATGCATTGTGCTTTGAGATAGTGACCATCTCATAAAAATTAATAAATATTTCATATATATATATATATATATATATATATATATATATATATATATATATATATATATATATATATATTTTTTTTTTTTTTTTTTTTTTTTCTGTCTTTCTGGGCCTCCACCTATGGACTGAAGGGAGGACTTATAGTAGTGGTGTCCCACAAAATGACCCCGTTAATAATAACAATAACGACTCGGTGGGAAAATTGGAGGGATATTCAATGAAGCGGTTGGCTAACTTTTTAGAATGGCAGGAAAACAAGATGAAAGTAGGAAGAAAGTACGCGCCAAAGGTAAATAATTATGAAGTGAGAGAAAAAGATACATCTTATATTGCCGTGCCTGTTTGCCTTGTTAATGTAGCTCATTTAGACTACTTGGGACAGGTTTCCTGGTAGGTTGAGGTCCAGGAACACACATGATGTACAGGAAAATGTTCAATTTCACAGCCCTTCAGTGAAATGAACATACAAGACAATGAAAAACTTATCTAAAATTACAAAGACAGTCTCGGTTATCAGCTCGTGTTATGTAACACACCAAACAGGACGTATTTTAATATTGTAATGAATTATCTTAGGTTTTTTCTGTACTTGGAGGTGTGAATATGTAATTTTCCTTTATCGTGTCTTCTGATATAAAGTTTGGTTGGGTCAATCGGGGTGCTTGGGGGGCGAAGCCCCCATTTTATAAAAGTAAAAGCATAGTTCTCACCTATAAATGATTCAGATATGGAAGTTTTCCAATTATTTCTATATAAATCAATCGGTTTTAATTGTTATTTCTGATGGAAATTACTTACAAATGGCCCATTAGAATAATGATAATTCGTTTTCAAATAAATTATAGGCATTTTCACAGGTATTGTTGCTTTATTCGTGACGTATCTAATCCAAGTTTATTAGTCAGGTATATAGGAAATGTTTACTGTTGCATCCTCAATCAGGGGAAAAAAAACATGAAAATTATTATAAAATTAGGTTAGATTATTAAGGTATGTTCAGTCTCAATTAAAAACGAAAAAACTAGTATCACTGCATAGCGGTGTTGTACTATGTGTTACCATATCCAAACCTAGGATTTAGTTATGTAGGGATAGGTCATCATTATATTTTGTCATTCTGTTGTGATTTTGGCGAATTAATTCCATTTATAAAACAAAGTTAACCTCATGTTCAAAATGACTATTAAAAGACAGTTTTACCTATCATGTATTTTTAGAATGTAGCTTTTTGGGTAAATTGCAGTTATCATGAGATACTGAGAGTGCCAAATCAAGATCTTGAACTTTGCTACTAGTCTAGTATGCAGTTGAGACCTGTTACTGTTTATAAAGCTCAGGAGGTTATCTTTGATCCCCACAGAGTTCAAGGGCACCCACCTACTTTTTATGGACTCAGGGATAACTGTACTTTATGTATAATCTTTTGGGAATATTATTTTGGTGTTCATTTAATGTGTTATCATTATGGCTATGTGCAAATAGGGCCTCTTGGGTATTGTTACTGGTAACTAATGGAGACTGACAGGGCACACAACATCAGACTTTATTATTATTGACTGTTATTGTCATATACTTTTTACTGTACTAAATATTGTATCGAATGTGATGTCTTCTCATTTTGATGATCACAGATGTATTCCAAAGCTACTTATTAAAGCATCATTGTACAGACCTCCTGGAGGTGTTGGAGGCAGAAGATGACACCGAACACTACCCCGTCACTTTCAAGTAAGTTAAAAAAAAGTAAAGAAGAGAAGTAGCGGAATTTATTCAGTGGAATGATACTGATATGAGAATCCATATCTCCCCTACTTCTTTATTTCATACCGTAGCAATGAAACGTGGTTACTCATGTCATTATTATAACTTGATGTTTTCATAAATTTTTCACAAATTTAATTATCTACTGTGAAATGTATTTGTAAATTTTTTTCGGAAATCCCTATCATTGCATGACAGTTATGCAGCCATGATTATCCACAACTGTAAATAACAATTATGAAATTAAATTACAATTTACTTTAGGCACTCTTTTGTCATTAATAACATTATTATTATATTCTTAATTATTCACAACTTTAATTTTCGACTGTGAAATGTAACTAATGATATTGCTATTTCATAACAATTGTGTATTTTCATAGAATTGTAATGTCAAAGTTAGGAAAAATCTTGAGTGATCAGGTAGAAGATAATCAGTTAGAAGATCTGTTATGAATATTAGATTGCAGTTACTCTTACTGCTATTGTAAAGTAGATATGAATAAACCTTTTTAAAGCAGTATCATGAAATATACATGTCATGCCTTTTATTGAAAATTTTATTTTTAAGTTATCTTAAAGAATACTTTGGTGAAAGTTAAGGAATTGGAAAGCCTACCATGTATGTGCTAATTGAAGAAGACCTCCAATCCACTATGTAGATATAACCCTAGGGACTCCACATTGTGCACTTACAAATAAAGTACAGGTGTACATCTTAAAATAATAAAAAGACCCTCCCCTTCCTCACTTACCAAGTCTACATTTTCTCTCATTGCTCATAATATCTTGCATTTCTTCTGATATCGTACAATTGTGGTTTTGCCATTTAATGTAGTTCGCTTTAATAACTACAAAGGTAGGATATTTATGGTCCATAACTTACACTGTTTACCTTGTAAGTTTAAATAACAGTAATAAAGTTATGTACTAAATTAACACTTGATTGTTTAGCTATGATTTGAGAGTACTGTACTAGAATTAAAATGAAATAGTCATGAGTGATAAATTTTGCACAAGCCTTCTAAATGGGATGGAGAAGTGAAGGCAATGCAGTCTTTTTCTCTCCCATGCCACACCTCATGGAAGAGCTAATGATATACTGTGTTTGGTTGAGCCTCGCTGCTCCATTTCTCGTTCATTTTTAGCATTCTCGCTAGCTTCAAGAGGAGATAGGATCATATTGAACAAAGAAAATTATGCAATTTATTTACAACTTTCTTTTCAGAGGAACGAAATGAAGATTTGTTTCATATTTTCAGTTTTCTGACATTTTTCGAAGAACATGTGGAAGTGGCCGAGGCGCTGCTTGCTTCTCCATTAAAACTTCTGCCTGTGTTGGATGCTGCTCTCGTGTTGGCTGTGAGGAAGCTTTTTGAGGATATAGAAAACAAGAATGATTTATGTATCAAAAGCAACGTTCATGCAAGAATAACAGGTACAAATATTAACCTACATGTTTATATGTAATATAGTGATATAAAGTACAAAAATAACATGCATTGATATTATTTCATTTCTGAACTGAGAGTAAACTTTCCTAAATAATCTAACCTTATGTTATGATAAATTTCATGGGTTTTTCTTAATTGAAGTTGTAAAAGTGTGCGTGTACCCATTAAGCAGACTAATAAACTTGGATTAGATATTCCACAAAGTAATAAATAATGATAATTGTGAAATTGATGCCTATAATGTATCTGGAAAATGACATATGATTATTCCAAGGAGCCCTTTGCAAGTTATTTTCACCGGAAATTAAAAATTATTCTTGTTCTTGTAGTAGGTAAGTACTGTAAATTTTCAACTTGTAATGGACTATATATTTTAGTTTAGTAATATATCAAGGAAGAGCACAAAACCAAAGCTCTATACAGTATGTGTAGCAAAATAAAATGAAAACTTTACGTGTAAACAAGTGCACTCATCAGTTGGAGAGTTAAGCTTAAGAGGACAGAGACATTAACACTATGGCTAGCACTGTTGCTGAAATAAACACTTTAGATCTACAGTTCGTACTCTAAATTGATACATATCTGAATAAAGGAGATTTTCCATACCTTTAAGCATGGAAAAGCAGAGAGAGGACATGTTAAAGTTGAAGTTACTTACATGCTATTGGAATATAAAACCCAAGCGACTCGTCATCACGCCTAATAGAAATAGAATGGTGTTAGCTGGCTTTGCAACAGTGATGAGAGTGACAGCATATTTTTCTGATCTTTCCATGAGCTCTCTTTGAGAGCAGTTTGATTCTGGTTTGGCTACACGTCTACCAGAGAGCGAGAGAGAAAGAGAGAGAGACTTACTGGGTTGATTATAGATGAACAGAAAAACAATATTCAGTGTTATATATAATGAAATACTAAGTTCTATCCATCAAGTTACACTGAGAATTATGTATCTATGTAGACCTTGCATTAGTTTGCATGCCTAAGCCACAGATCTTTGTATAAAATGTAATAATAAAATTAAATTTTGCTGTGGTAGGTAGGATATGTTTTTAAGTTTCTGAATTTTATTGCTGATTTAGAGAAGAGACTCAGAGAGGTAACGACAATTGGGGATGAACAGTTTGGCTTCATGCCTGGAAGAGGGACAGTGGATGCCATATTTGCCTTGAGACAAATGATGGAAAAGCATCGGGAGAAACAGGAAGGACTGCATATGGTCTTTATTGAGCTGGAAAAGGCATATGATCGAGTACCACGTCAAGAGGTGTGGAGGTGTATTAGTGAAAAGGGAGTCCCCGAGAATATGTAAGAATCATCCAAGATATGTATGAGAGGGCAGAGGCAAATGTTAAGAGCAGTGTGGGCTTGACGAAAAGTCTCTCAGTAAATGTTAGTCTGCATCAAGGGTCTGCTTTGAGTCCATATCTATTTGATCTGGTCTTGGATGTAGTAACCCAGGGTATTAGAGATCAGTCACCATGGTGTATGCTCTTTGCAGATGACATTGTACTGTGTAGCAACAGACGAGAGGTAGTGGAGGAGAAGCTTGAGGAGTGGAGAAGAGTGATGGAGGATAGAGGACTGAAAATCAGCAGGAAGAAGACAGAGTACTTGAGGATGGAGAGATCACTTTGCAGGGGGAGGTGTTGAAAAGTTCAAGTATTTGGGATCAGCAGTAGCAGAGGATGGTGACCTAGTCAGAAATAACCCACAGAATACAAGCAGGATGGAAGAACTTGAAGAAAGTGTCTGGGGTGCTGTGCGACAGGAGAATAGGGATTAAGTTGAGGGGTAAAGTGCATAAGACAGTTGTGAGACCTGCGATGATGTATGGAGCAGAGACATGGGCAATAAAGAAGACATAAGAGAAAAAACTGGATGTGGCAGAGATGAGTATTTTGAGATGGATGTGTGGGGTGACAAGAAGCGATAAGATCAGAAACGAGGAATTAGAGGTACCTCAAAAGTTAGAGAAATATCGGATAAGATACAAGAAAGTAGACTAAGATGGTATGGTCATGTCGTTAGGAGGGATGAACAGTATGTTGGGAGGAGGGTGATGGAAATGGATATACAGGGTAGGAGGAGAGGGATACCAAAGCGTAGGCGGATGGATTGCATCAATGACGACCTGAGCTCTAAAGGTTTGTTGGGTGATGAGGTATGGGACAGAAACGTATGGAGAACACTGGCCAGAAACATCGACCCCACATAAATGAGGGAAAAGATGTAGACGAAGAAGAAGAATATATATTTTTGGATTTTTTACTTGCTGATAGTTTAATCTGTGTATATCTAAGTGATTTTCTTGCTTTCTAATGTGTTAACTCATGTTCTTTTACTCAATATAGGGCTTCCAACCTGTCCAGAATTATATCGTCATGCTGTCCCAAGAACTTGCGATGTTGGTCGTCTGCTGTGCGTGTCTGGCACAGTCGTTCGTACGACGGCCCCTCGCATGCTGGAATATCAGAAGGATTTTATATGTTCCAAATGCAAGCATGTATTTGTGGTAAAGGTATATCTCAACTATGGTCCAAGTTGATGAGGGGAAAAAAATTCACCCTACACCCATTATGTTATTCACACTCATATTTCCTGCTTATCTTTGGGGGTGACTGAATGGTATCAACCCTGGTCAATTTCATGTCATAATGATTAAACAAAGGGATAGGGGAGCAAGCAGCCTTCAGAACCTCACGCCTTCACTGTTTACTTGCCACAAATCAAGTATTTGGATAGAGAGGCGAGAGTATATTGAAGCCCTGCTACCTCCGTATTTATGTTGCATTTGTGGAGACTGTTCTTCCATACTATAAAACCTGTGTGTGAGTTCTTCAAACTCTTTGCCATTTCAGTGAAATATTCACGCAATCATGTCAGGCATGCAGGAGGGATGGTAATGGTGTCTGTCATCTCTTGGCCTCACAGACGCAGCTGTATTGATGAGTACACCAATGAAAATACAATGCCATTAGTAGAATCAATCACATTATAAGTTTAGACACAGGTATAGCATGAACACATTTGTTATAGTGCTCTGCGGTCAAGAAATAAGTATAATGCTGCACCCATAATCCCTGCACGATTAAGAGGTGACTAAAAAGGATAAGGTAATAATACTGGCAGTCCTTTCTTCCCTGAATTTGATTTTTTCATTGTTATGCACTTTAGTGATGGGTAGGATGCTGCTGGTTTCATTGGGATAGGGTGTAATATTGAAAAAATAAATACTTTCTCCTTGTTCCCCTGCGTGACGTAAGAGTCGTCTAAATGAGGCAGAGCGAGGGGACTGGGAATCCCCTCCTATGTATTTTTTCTTCCCAAAGAGTCAGAGTATTTTCCCTTGACTCAGCCACTTTCTAAATGGCTCATGTATATAGGTAATTTTTTTAGAAGTCATATTTAAACCAGTAATTTTGTTTTTCAGGCAGATCATGATCAGTACTATCAACTCAACAAGCCTGGTCGTTGCCCAAACCCTGATACTTGTTACTCTAATTTCTTTAATGTACTTAACAAGTCTTCACAACAACTCTTGCATACAAAGGACTATCAAGAAATAAAGATTCAGGTGAGGATAGCTGTATCATTTTATTAGTCGTTTTATTGTAAATATTCTCAATCGAAGTCTGCGTGGTAACCACAAGTTTATAAAAACAATAGGTGTTTGTAGGTCTTCGTAACCTGTTCATACAGCAGGTCTTTGGCTGGAGAAAATACTCTTGGAGGGAGTGGATAACTAGCCTTTCACTCCCCAGTCCCTTTTATTCATCTCTTCTGACTTGCAGACAATATCGGTGCAGTAAAATTTCTTTCTTCACTCTACCATAAAGTATCACTGTGCTTCTTAAGAAACAAAAAATATATAAATTTTTTTGTATTTTTAACTCTTGCTTCCACTAAGAAATATTCCCATTTGAGCACTATATGCATGTAATATTATTTTCAGGAACAAGCCCAGAAGCTTATTATTGGAACGATACCCAGGTCATTATGGGTGACGCTCGAGGATGACCTAGTCAGTGCCTGTAAACCAGGAGATGATGTGTTGATATGGTTTGTAACACTCATCCGTATTTGGTACTATCGAATCAGAATTTAGATTTAGTGTCCCTTTTTATGTTCATCATTTTCTTTTTCGTGTTCAGTTACACTGATTCTCATATACTGTGGATATAGATACATTGGATTTTAAGAATATTTTTGTAGATGTCTTAAACTTTCAGCATGGCTGTTTTACTCAAATATTTATTGCCTTCACCTCCTCAACCAAAGAAACACTCTGCAGCTTCTCTGAAATTCCTCGCTTGGTGTCACAAGTTACTTCAGGATAACTTTGTCATGAGTTTATATTCCAAAGACTAATGAAGCTCCACAGATGCACCATGTCATTTAGAGCTCTTTTTTTATGTATTGTTTCGAAAACACTATCTTTAATTATATATCCAATGTATAATATTAGAATATTGTAGAGCTAAGGTATATAAATTTGCTGGAACTTCTTAGCATCCAGAATATATTCTCTTACAGGGAGTCTACTCATTTCGACTTCAATTGATTCATTGATATTATCCTGGTTATTACTAGCCATTAAAGTTTGTGTAGAAATATTTTGTATCTGATACATGCATGCCTGGATGAATTATGTCATACAGTACGCTTATTGTAAAATATCCTCACCTTTCAACTAATCACTATCAGCATAGACTTAATCTTATGTATTTTTAACTCCTTGTCTTTTTCTCTGTCATATTGTAATTTACCCTATCAAGTGCCAATTTATAGGCGGTCGATTTTTCTCCCTAGTGTTGGCAAAGAATGAATTAATGAACTCTTAGTACCTACTTGTCAAAATAGCTATTATACCTACTTGACAAAGCTCTTGCCATGGCAAAGTGGTAGCATCTGTGGCTTTCAGGCGTCAGGTCGAGGGAATGCTGCCCGCCACAGTCAAAGGTTAAAAAGGGCATTCATTCAAGGTAATGATCACACCTGCCAAAACCAAAGTCCTTTGCAAGAAGGTACCATCCTAGCCCTAAGTAGAAAATGGGAGTCTGTAATATAATACTGATTGCTATCCCTACTTAACAAATCCCAAATTAAAGTATGGTATGAAGAGCTGTCAATTCTTTCCTCCCTCTGAATATTTTCTTTGCCACTTAGTTACTGCTAGATAGGATGAGGATGTGAAGGGTATGATGAAACTTTGCAGCATTTTATTTTATTTTATTTTATTTTTTGCAAGATGAGGTATGTTGTGTTTATTAGTCAGTTAGTTGAGCTGTTTGTGCAAATGCAAAACAAGTAAAGTTTCTGTGTTTTAATCTTTCAACTTCGTTCAGATTGCATTATTGCAGTGCTCAGGAACTTTTCAAATGACATGCTACTCTGATTTCAGTGGCACTGTTCGCCGTCGTTGGCGACCGGTTGTCAGAGACGCAAGACCAGATATAGATCTGGCATTTAAAGCTAACAACGTTATGGTGAGTTACCTGTGTGTTATATTAAATATTGTGAATTTACCTATATATATTATATTTGTCATGTTATCATCATTTTTTCTCAGAGAATTGTTTCCAAATTGGCTTTCTGTAAGTAAAGGTTGACTATTATAGATCTATTAGCTATATTGTAGCCTGAAAAATTATATCTGCATATTCCACACAAAAAATGTACAGTACATGGACTGAGACCAGTCTAACTTGACGCATATCTGTAAGACTGCAATATTTTCATACAAAAAAAAATGTGGGAGCATTCATGCAGAGAATTTAGAGAAATTAAACAAGCAAAATGGAAAAATGCAAATGTTATTTATTTTTATACATATCAAAACCATTGCCTTGAACCACAACAGCATTACAAATTTCTTCCTTCCATGTTAAAAATAAATGCAGTATGCTATATTGATTACGTTTAGTAGGAAGTTCCTTGAATTGTGTTATGTAATTTATTCCTTTTCTTTTTGAGGGCCAGAGTCAAAATGATAGCTATAACTAAGGAAGAAAATTCATCATTCGAAAATTATGGAGCATCCAGTTCTCTTTAATTATAAATATTTGCTCCCAGTCTCACTTGGATTTCAATTACAGTGAAGGAAATAGAGTCAATGACAATGCTAGACCCAAAATCTGGTCTTCATGTTTCTCCACTTTAGTTGTGTTAATGTAAAGAGAAGTTGTACTAACAATTATTTAAATTTTTTTCCAGTTAGAATATCAACTGGGCTATAACACCAGTCGTTTTTAGTTTCTTTTGTTGTATTTTCTCTATTTCAAATTTCCGTGTATAATTTATCTCATCACTGGTAGTGGAGAGAGGAATCCACATGCCTATTACCTCTATGTCATAAGAGCCAACTTCTAGGGATAGGGGATTCTAAGTTGATATTCCGTCCAATCCTGAATTTTTCTAGTCTCAAAATTACTAAAATCATCCTGCTGATCTCAGTGGGTTATGGCACCTTGCTTTGAAATTACTAAAGCCTCGCATAAAGTCTGAAATTATTTTATCTTGGCGAAGGTTCGGAATAAACAGCGGTCTGGCGCGATCGTAACTGAAGAAATGAGGGCTTATTTTGCAGAATTTTGGGATAAATATAAGCACGATCCATTGGCTGGCAGAAACGTTATTTTGGAATCGTTTTGTCCCCAGGTGAGTACTTTAGTACATATTTTATATGCAGTACTGTGTTTTTATGACGAAACCTTACTATCTTGCTTCATTTGTTAAAGTTTGGGCCACCATGCCAGTTTCTTCTTGATATAACAGTATGGTGGAAAGAAAGGTGAATATTCAGAATATTGGCATACAGGACGTTAAGTACAGAAGAGATTTTAGTCACTTTTATCTATAATTAATAATACTTCATTTGCCTTCCTATAGAAGCTTGTGTCCCTTATTTTATTTCCAGGTGTATGGGTTATACATTGTCAAGCTATGCGTGGCAGTTGTTGTTGCTGGCGGAATACAGAAAGTGGATAATAGCGGGGCTCGTGTGAGAGGAGAGTCTCATCTCTTATTAGTAGGAGACCCGGGTAAGAGATTAGTCTGTGTAATGAATTTATCTCATGATCTAGTACTGTCTGTGTGTTTACACATTAGTGATTTCATTTCTCTTGAAATATTTTTATAGTTCCAAGATAGTATGTGCTGGTATATTATGATATTAAAGTACTAATTGGCTTTAATATTTAATCTTGCTCTAGATATAATCTCACCTTTTCAATATCGTAGGACATTAAGAAACGTTCCCTTGTAGTAGCTCCTATCTTTCGAGTCCAATACTGAGTGCATAAACTATTCATACGTAAATATGTTTATATTGCATGTTTTTTTATTCTTTGTTTGATTATTCATTACTTATGTCTTGAGTTTCTATTTTTAATTATTAATGCTTTGTTAAGATATATTAGTATATTTCCAATACCCAGTACTGTATATTATTTTTTTCTTCTATATATTTCTCTATCATGTCAATAGGTTACTATTCCTTTTAGCAGTTTCTCCATTTTATTTTAAACCGTTAGCTTTGCTTCCATAACTGTCTTTAATATTTTCTCTGTATGTTCTGGGGAAAAATCTTCAAACTTGCAGCAAGCATTTTTAAATTATGTAATAGCTTGGAGAAAGTTGTCTGTAATGGAACAGTCAGTACACTGTATTATATTTTACTTAGGATACTATTGCAAGAGTACAGTGCTTGTATATCCAAAAAATATACTAGTAGACTAGTATATTTTCAAGAATTCTTGTCAAAATGGATTTATTCTCAGCTACTTTTGATGTACTGCAGTTCTTATTTCTCTGTGACCTTAATATTTTACACTATTTTTTCAGGAACTGGGAAGAGTCAGTTTTTGAAATACGTGTGTTCATTGGTGCCAAGGTGTGTCTTGACAACCGGCATTGGTACAACGAATGCGGGCCTTACTGTATCTGCTGTGAGAGATGAGGGAGAATGGGCCCTAGAGGCAGGAGCTTTAGTATGTAACTTTTGCAGTTTTCGAGGAAATATTAATTTTTCTTCAGCAAAACAACCAGACTTATAAAGCAGCAGTAAATATATAATACAAAGAATGCTATTTTATTTTTTCTTGTAGCAAGAATAATCTTAGAAAGGAGATTTGCTAGCTGTCTCATTTTTAGCCCTTCCAGTCTGCTTTACCAACATGTATGGAATTTAGTTATTGTATGCCTTTTTCCCAAACACAAGTGATGAATTTAAGTTTCTTGTTTATATGGCACTTTTTCCTTTAGTTGTAGCTATCCTGCTAACCCTTGGAAAAGGCAATATACACCAAAAGGAAAAACATTTAAATTATCCATTGTGTGGGAGAAGAGACTGAGCTATCTCTTGTATATCCTACTAATTGTAAATAAAAGGAATGTCTTTGGGCATTTCGGAGAAAGAGTTCCATTTATATCCCCTGTGTCTTGTAAAAACCGATTATAAGGAAGGGGATATGGGGGCTGGAAGTCTCTCTCTCCTTGAATATTTTTCTTTTGCTTCGAAACAGCTGACTGAGGAGATGATAATCTGCTGAGTAAGTTGTAGTCTTTGTGCCTCACTACTTCTGCTACTATGGGCCCATCTTGCCTTTTCAGAGGATGTGGCACTACACTTAAAGAAATTATTTAAGTCTTGCTAGCAGTCTCCACTTTTCTTGCATATAGAATACAATTTTGGCATGGAGAGGCAAATATAAGTAGTACAAGGAAGGTATTAATACTTGTTACAACTCTAATATTTTGCATAGTATCTCGCATACATAATTATGATGGAGCCAATTATCATGAAAAAAAATTTATATATTTTATTTATTGTTTATTTCAGTTTTGCTGACGAGAGGCAGAAGTAATAAGTATAAAAATATAATTATTTAATGGGCTAATTGACTTTATTTGCAGGTCCTTGCCGATGGTGGAGTGTGTTGCATTGACGAATTCAACAGTGTCCGTGAATATGACCGAGCGGCTATACACGAAGCTATGGAACAACAGACTATTAGTGTAGCTAAGGTAAGAATTAAAATTTTCTTTAATTCCGAAATATATCCCTGTATTGTGACTGTATGAGTGCAATCATCAATTAATTCATTACAGACACTCCCCTACTTACGAACAAGTTGGGTTCCAGATGTCCATTCGTAAGTAGAATTGTTCGTAAGTTGTGTTTACGTATAAACATGTACTATACGGTACTTAGGCTAACAACACTTAACTACTACTTAAAACATAAGGTTTGCAGTATTTATGAATTTTAATACTGTACAGTAGTACATACATTAATAAATAGATACGTTATTGCTCATCCCTACAAATATTCGTGACTCGATTGTTTGTAAGTAGGGGAGCGTCTGTATATGGACCTTAAATCTGTATATATACAACTTTAGTGCACATACTCAGAAGAGCTTTTCATATATAGAAAGTGGTCACAAGTAATTGAAGATTTCCTTTATTCATTTAGAGCCATCAGTTTTGTTGTCTAATTTTTTTTACATTGCAACTTTAAATTCTATAATTAAATTAACAACAGTTAATTAAGAAAGAGTTTTCTTTTTCTAAATTGTAATCTACGTAGCTACAGCTTTTAACACACCTGAAGGTGCTCATTAGGAATTGATGAGAGGTATTGAAGGTACATTTCTGTGGATAGATAGTATATTAACCTTGGCAGTATTTATCTTTTCCTTGTTATTCTTGCATTAATGTGATATGATACCTTATGCTTTATGGGAACTCCCCTTTTTTCTTATTCTTTGTGTAACCTATGCTTTTTCTTGTCCTCTTCGTTTTATGCATGTAACATTTATTTCTTTTTATTTATATGTTACATATCCTGCTGAAACTAGCTGTGGATGTAACTGAAGAAAAAATGGGCATCATATGTTCCTAATCATATCTTGACCTTCCTCAATCCATTATATCAAGAATAATGTGGCATGAAAATATTCAAGGAATATTTCCCCATCTATTTTACTCCCCTTTCTTCTTTAAACATGCAGGGAACATGAGGATGGCATTTTTTTCCACCCACAACATGAGATATCCCTTTCAGGTCTAAATATATTTTTCATACCTTTTTGTTACTTGTCACATATTTCATAGTACTTATTCCACAGGCTGGATTGGTCTGCAAATTAAACACTCGATGTAGCGTAATTGCAGCGACAAACCCTAAGGGAGGTTATGACCCTGAAGAATCATTAATGATCAATGTTGGATTAGCATCCCCGCTGCTTTCACGTTTCGACCTCATTCTCGTGCTCCTTGACACGAAGAATGCAGAATGGGACAAGTAAGATGTTTGTTTTTTCTTCTTTTTACATGATACCATGTCTTTCTGGAGCCAACAGACTAGCCACAACTGCAGCAGAAGTAGTAAGGCAGCAATATTTCATCATGCCTTGTAAGGAAGATTACCAGCCCACTTCTCCCCTCTCCCTTTTAGTTGGCTGTTACAACATGCAGGGAATATTGAGTGAAATCCTTTCTCACCAATGGGGATATCTCTTTTAGTCCACTTTTATGACACCCCAAGAATATTAGAAGTGAATTCTTCCCAACCACTAGGAATATTCTTTTAGTTGTCTCTACAACACAGGGAATACTAGCTTGAAATTATTTCCCCCTTCCACCAGATGTAAGATTGTGATATAAAATATAATAAATCTGTCAAAGTTATATTTGATTTCGATATAAATTAATATGTGTGAATGTGTACATACGGTGAATATTACGTCTGTGTTTGAATGTAAATTAAGTATACTAGTATAATTTCACATTTTATCTACAGTTACATTAAAATTATATTTGGTTTTTATCCATGGTGGGGGAGGAGAAAGAATTTCTTAGTCATATTCTTTGCACTTCGTACCGGACAAGTAAGTAATGGGTGAGGCATTCCCTTCATGACATGTTTTCTTACCATGACACAACTAACAGAGTAGATGAAGATAGGCAGTGTATGTTGAAGCCCTGCTACATCAAGTCTTTTACTACAGTTGTGGCCACCATGCTAGTTTAGCTGGATATAGCACCTTCTGTTTGATTTAAAATAATCTTTTAAAATTAGAAACATTAGCTATTTGTTCATTTTAATATTTTCAGGATTGTCTCAAGCTATATACTAGAAGGACTTGATCTATTAGCCAGAGAAAGGAATGAAGATGAAGTCTGGAATATCGAAAAACTTCAAGCCTACTTTTGTCACATACGATCCCTCCAGCCAGTTTTGAGTACAGCTGCTAATTCTGTTCTATCCAAATACTACCAAATGCAGAGACAAACAGATCAAAGGAATCAAGCAAGAACAACAATAAGGTTATTTTTTTATATTGCCAAAAAAGAAAAATTGCACGATGACAAAAATTAACACTGTAAGCAAGTGCTCACTGGTGTACTAATGCTTGTTGTATGTACTCAGCAGTATGAAAGTATTGCTAAATGCTGATTTCAAATCCAGTTATTAGGTTTCCCTGGTTTATCCTGTCCTCTATATAAGGGGTCATTTTACTTAATAATACTTGTCAGGGTAAGCTGTGCATGTCATATCATGACAGCTTAATTTATCTCGTGCAAACCTTTCACCAACACTGATATTTTTTTTTATCATGACACCATATCCAACTGAATAAAGAAGAGTCAGCTGAGATTTTTCATATCTTGCCCATCCTCACTTTTTATCCCAGCTATTGTAGAGATAGAAAATATTTGGCCACCCCCCTTACAAGGGGATATGAGCCTTGTGTATATGTATTTAGTATATATTTCAGGGAGAATAGAATTGCCACCTTTTTGCTTCCCCATCCCCATAAGTCAGACACGTATAAATATAAAAGTCTTTGTAGATTCGTAGTTCCACTTTGTATTTTAGTATTTTGTTTCTATTGTTTGTTGTGGCCACCCTGCTAACTCGGGTTGCAGAAGCTATTATATATGAAAAATGAAACTCATTTTGCTGACTCTTGCAAAAGTTTGCAGATAAAATACAGCTAGAATTTAGAGAGATAGAGATGGGTCACCATTCTCTGGTGGGACCTCCTGTTACACTAAAATATGAAACATAATTTTTATTATTTTGAAATATCTAAGATAATGATGAAGTTTCATGGGCAGTAGAAAGTAATCACTTTAGATACTTATATAATTGAACAGGTATTTTTATTCAACATCATGCTTCAACATTTCTTAGAGCTTTTAAGCCTTTTGCAAAGTTGGGGGCAACTGAAGCCATTGGAAAATAAAATCTTCACTAGTTCAGGAAGTTGGTAAAATCATGTAATTTTATCTAAATCTTTTAACTTTTACTCTAACATTGGCAGTCATCAGACATTAAGAAACAGAACCCCATCAGTAAATACAATGACACTAATTAGCAATGAATGGAACTCACATATGTTTTATTAAGTGTGCTATTGCACATTCTGTACTTGGAAAGGCGGAAAATATTTA
>JAXCGZ010011367.1:52500-72500 GCA_037179515.1 Halocaridina rubra | reverse complement strand
AATTCTTTGATGCATAGTTGTGTTGCTTTGATAGAGAAATTTAATGACTTGGTTATTTCTTTAATAGTGAGAATCATACTCCAAAATCTTGGACTTTTTGATTTGCTAACACAAGAAATGCAGAGACTAAGAGAAGAAGAAAGAGTCCACAAAACTCTTCAAGAGTCAAACCTGAAAGAACCTCCAAACAAAAAAACAGAATTTTATGATGAAAAGACACCTAATTTACATGTGAAATATACATCGAGAAATGTCTTCAAACCTACTATCATTGATGAAACCTCTTCATGTGGTATTGAAGAGTTAGAAGAATTGGCCAAAGGTCCCTCGCGATTTATCAAGCAACGTTTGATGGACGAATTTTCAGTGAAAACAAGTGGAGAGAATGACCTGAATGTATTGCATGAAAATGCCTCGACCGTTGGTCTTAATGTTGGGAATTCAAGAGATATTTTATCAAAAGGTCAAAAGCGAAAAAAAACATCAACTCCAATCGTAGAATCCTCAACTTCTAAGAGAATAAAGACCAAGAAAAGGAAGTCCCAGAAATGCCCCACTGAAGACGTATTATCTCCATATGATCTTGTCGAATTAGCAGGTAATGAACTGTTGGATGATTTAGATAATTGTTTTGATGAAGTACCAAGTACTTTCCACAAAAGCAGAAGAATAATAAGTAGCTTAAGTGGAAAGACTACTAAACCTGTTGTAAATTTTGGGAGTATAGATAAGGAAGGTTTGGCAGGTGAATTAAAAAGCAGTACAGGTATTGGAGTTAATAAAGAAAGCAAAGACTATACAGATTCAAGATTACATGACAAAGACAGAGTGTTAGACCAAGGGAAAACTGTATGTCAGCAGTCCATAGTCAGATCCAGTAAAGAGAACCTAACAAATGATTCAGATGACTTCTATGACAGTCCTGATAAGTCTCACTTTGTCTCGCCAGGAATGATGCAGAAGCCCTCTAAAAATGCTTCTGATACTGGTCTCTTGACAAATAACACATCAAATAAATTCACAAATATTAAACAGACATTTTATGCAACTCACTCAGATACACGGGATCCGAAGAATTCAGAACTTCAGAATCCTAAAAATAATACAAAAAGTGAAACTTTCTGTTCACTGCAGTCACCAGTGGACTTACACTTGCAGATTTTTGAAGCTGGTGAAGAAATGTTAGAGGAGTTCAGTGGTATCATGGTCCCAACTCCCATGTATTCATCTACCCAGCTTTTGAAATCACATACTGCACCAAAGTTGAATGTTACGAATGACACTGAAAGT
Organism: Halocaridina rubra; assembly: GCA_037179515.1. NCBI lineage: Eukaryota > Metazoa > Arthropoda > Malacostraca > Decapoda > Atyidae > Halocaridina > Halocaridina rubra. The sequence goes on along the minus strand of JAXCGZ010011367.1, from coordinate 71,210 downwards.
ATTGAATCATCAACCAGGTTGCAGGATGATACTGGAAAACAGGATGAAAAACTTACGATTGATACTCATGTCAGTAGCATTGATTATAAAAGTGTTCAGAACACAGATCTTGTCTCTGAGAATGATGAAGTAAAGGTTCCTGAAAGATGGAAAACCGGTTCTTCACATACATCTTCTGCTGCCAAAGTGTATTCATATAAAAATAGTTCAGACTCGCTTCAGACTTCCGATGTGAATCAGAAAGTTTCTAAGGAATCTCCTTTTTCCATTTCTTCTCTTCAGAAATTTGCTTTTACTGGAAGGCATTGTGAAAAAATTAAGCCAGAACATGTTAATAAAACAGGTAATAATGCTGAAGAGCTTAGTTCCTCTACGAATTCAAAAATTAGTAATTCTAGCGACATCAGTAATGATGAATATGATGGGGAAATCTTCGCAAAGAAAAAAGTAATAAATGTCCATGGAAAGAATTCTGTCTGTGATAAGAAGAAACAGTTAAATAATGGTGAAAAATATCTCAAATTAGGTGAAGAAAGGAGAGTTATTGATGACTGCCAAGGGAAAGAATCTATTTCCAATACTGAATTTTCCACGGCTCCTGACAAATTGAAAGTCTTTTCGATATCCCCTGGCAGTAGTAGAAATAAAGCTGACATTTTTTATTCAAACGATTGCGTTGCTAAAAGTAATGAACAAGAAAATAACCCTGATGTGGCCTCAACCAAAAGTATTCAAGAAAAGGACGCTGCTGTTGATAAACACTCTGCAGACAAAGCAAACCGTAATGCTTCGAAAGAATATTTTCCTTTAATCGCCGCTAAAAGCAGCTTGTTGTTAAAGAGACCTGCTTTTCTCTCCAGTCAGGGTTCTTCATCTTCAAAAACTTCATCGTCGTCGTTCATCGGTGCCGTAGCGTCGTCGGAAGACATCGAGGATATTGACTTTGAGTTGAACTTTTAGTTCCTCAGACATCCATTGATAATGACGGAGATTCTTAGTTTAATAACTGCAATTAGCATTTTTGTTAAGATTTAAGTAGTAAACTTATTACTTTCTTAGTGTGTAACATTTTTAATAGAAATAATAGAAGTAATTTTAGAGAACATTGAAAAAGATTTCAGTAGATGACTATACTTACTTTTATATGTATATTTTATTTGTTATTTATACTGGTATTGTCTATTTCAGATTTTAGTATGATATTAAGATGTGATTTTATATTGAATTTCCTTTAAAAGCAGTTAATACTTAAGTAACTAATATTGATAATAATATTCATATTAATATGTTTTTTAATTATTCCTAAACATATTGTACAGTACATTCTCCCACTAAAGTCAGAGAGGTGGACTCAAAGGAAAAAAATTACAAAATAAAGCTCTCTTTCATCTCCTCAAACCATATTTATTTACTTTTTTTTATGATTGTAACATGAGGACGGGCAAAAAAAAAAGAAAAAAAAATATGCCCTCATCGGGCTTGGGCACGAAGAAAAACAATGTAAAGAGAAAGAGATGGGGAGTGATGTGACTTGTCAGATGTGAAGGGATAATAAGAGATGTGTGACGGATATCAAAATATATCTGGTGTTGCTTTTCCATAATCACACTTATGCAAACTATCAAATATTTATATATATACATTACAGACCAGGTTCCCGAGGGTTGCCATAGTTACGTCATTAATGTGAACCATAGGATTTTTGTAGACCTTTGTATGATTCCTACTTAGGTCACCTTGAATAAAAAAGGGAGGCACTGAGGTTTCTTCATACTAGCACTATAAGGAATATATATTCCAAAACACTTATTATCAAACTGGAGGTTTTATCTGAATGTCTTTGTGTTTATTATCAACCTTGAGTTACTATCACCACTTATGTATCTGTCAGTCTATTAGGTTTAGTGTAATCCTTAAGATATTACTCTTTATGTATCTGTTTAGTATCAGACTAGTTATTATCATTATAGATGTGTTAATCTCTTTGTATTTTTAGTATTATACTTGACTCCGTAACACTTAATGTGTCTGTCTGTCATGTTTATATTTCAACCTGTTTTTCTGTTGTGGGATTTACCCTAATGAACATACTTATGCAGGAGATCGATTTGATAAACGTCCTTTCCTAATTTTAGTTGTGTTAGCTAGATACAAAGTGCCTCGTATGTAAGCATCAGCCACAAAGCTCTTACAGGTACTATTAGAAATTTGGTGGAATGATGCCTTATTTTGAGAAATGTTCTGTTAGTTATTGCTCCTCTCGTCATGTTCAGTAAGAATTTCTGAAAGCGTTTTTGATAAATATTGATGACTTTTAAGTTTTAACAGGACAATATATTCCTCTGAACCAACTGGGGTGGCCTAAATTGAACTGAAAATGGAATATAAAGAGGGCTTCATTATACTCTGTCCATTCTTATTCCTTCCATCAGCTGTTTTACGTCAACTTTTTTTTTTGAAGGAAGGGATTGCCACCTCTGCTCACCCTAAGCCTTTTAACAAGCTCTTATGACATTTAGGAAATGTAAGTTAGGGATTCTTTCTCTCCAGTTAATAACAGATCAAATTCCCTGCATCAGAAAAGTCGCCTAAAAGGCATTGGGGAATGAAGGTAAGGTAGACCCTTCCTCCCTGATGTTAAGTTTTCCTTTGGCATAAAAAAAAAAGGGGGTGAGGATATTGAAGGTTTTATGGCGCCCTGTGTCTCATATTTTGTTTAGTTATGGCCAGCCTACTTGCTTCAGTGATAATGAAGAATTTAAAGATTAATGACTATATTTCTGAGTTAATCCCAGTTCAGAAAGTTGCAAGGTGTCCACAGCTAAGAGAAGATATAAAGCATTAGCAGTTGAACTCTGTCTTGTCACATTCGATCCACTCCTCTCTCTCAGCTCGCTTTTAAAGATGACGTACTATACATAAATAGCTGGTCAACCCCTTCTCCCATTTACTTTCTTTTGCATATTAAAACACATATTACATAGATAAACATGGCCTCATTCCCCTTTGAAAGGGGGGTGCCCAAGCCAAGAAACACATTACCACGATTGGCACATACCTCAACAACTCTTATCTGATAAATATGGCCGAATCAAAGTAAAGCAACAAAACAGTCGTGGTGAATTGTATTTTCAGCAGTGATTCTCTTGGATGCTGTACCAGTTAGGAATGGCTTTGGATCTTTTGTATTGGCTAATCAATGGTGTGGGATCTTTAGATGTGGCCAAGCATTGGCTTGGGATCTTTAGTTTTGGCCAATCATTGACTTGGGATCTTTTGTTGTGGCCAATCAGGGGCTTGGGATCTTTTGTTTTGGCCTTTCCTGTGCTTTCTGGAAAATTACTTTGAAATTATTGCGATGATTAATATGATTATGATTGAATTGCTATAACACCATGAAAGGTATTATTATCCTTGACCTGGATTCGAACCCAGGCCACAATCTGTGTACCAAGGTGCTACCAACTAATTGTATGTTCTAGATTCGAATTTGGTCAGGAACAAAAACGTTTCATGTTATCACATATAATTCTGTTTCTTAGATTGCTACGGTATCATGATTCACTTCATATGCATTGCAAAATTTCACACTTCTTTAGGGTATGAAAAATTCAAGAAAAATTTGGTATCATTTATGAATGGCAGTACATTTATAACATATGGCTTTAGAATCATATCCTAGAATAGGTTGAGCTAAAGTCGTATTCGAGAAAGTTTTAATTATGATCATATATAGTGAACTTCCTGGAGAGAAAGTCGAGATGTACTTGACATAGTCAGATTTGCATTTGGGTATTCAGAAAAAGGTCTATTTGCACTTTGTATTCCCTGTAGACTCTTAGGTACAGATGTGAGATATACAACATTGGCAGTTTGAGGTATAATTTCAGGATACTCTGTCAGCGGCATGGGAATTTCCTCAGAGATTCTTTCATCAGTAATTTCATCAGCGAGATGTAAATTCAAACCAACTTCATCTTGTGTGCCTTCTGAGGTTTCTGTCAAGTTTTTGTCCTTGTTTTTTAAGTTATTCAATGATATCTGCTTACATAAGTAAAAGATAAATCCCATTATTAGGAGAAACAGGAGAAGAAGAGTTATAGTTATCAGTGTCTCCAAATGCTGGATAATTTTGAAAATTTCCTGTGAGCATTTCTCCATTAAGATGTTACTGATTGCAGGCACGTCTGTAGAAATATCAGGAAAAGGAGGCATTCTTTTATCTGGAAGCATTTTTAGAGCGCTACAAATATTGTAAGTATTTATATTTTCGACTCCTTTACGTTGAGGTACATTCTCTATCACTCTTCCCATTGTAATATCATCATTATGTTTTTTCTGGTTGATGGTGGTAGCCAAAACAAAACAAAACAAAAAACTGTTCCTTGATTCAAAAGTGTATATGCAAAAACATCAATATGTGTAGCATTTATGTCATTTACTCTCTAGATTTCAGATTAAGTTTCTCGAATTATTCCAGTGATAACATCATTATTCTTGTGTCAAATTATTGGTGATGGCGGAAGAAGTACTGGAAAAAGGAATCTGTTCCTCGCTTAGATGGAGTATTGTAGACCCTCTAATATATATAGTGAATATTTCTTTTACCCTTTGGGTTTGAGATTCATTGAATGTCACTCTTCCAATTGTAAATTTACCACTGTGGTGCTTTTGATTGATGGAGGTTGCTGAAGCAAGTTCTGAAAAAGGAAAAAAATCCTGATTAGGAAGTGTGCTTGATAGAACTGTAAATAGCATTTCTTTTCCTTCCCCTCATTCTTTGTGTATGACCTATGACATCATGGAGAGAATTTATAATGTTATTTTTATTAATGCTTGTGATTGTGGTGAGAGAGATGAATAACTCAAAAAAGGGATGTTCTATGACGGCTTGTACTTGTCCAGTTTCGATTGCAAATAGTGTCTCCGTCCCCTACTTCTCAAAAATCAGTTTTTATATTGGCAGTTCTCACTGTGACAGCTGTAACTTAATCATTGTGTTTGGTTCTTGGGTACTGGTAATACAACCACTTTTGGAATATATTGTGTAGCTTTTGTCACCTTAGGAAAGACATAGATTGACGAGAGATTTCAGACAAGGTTTACTAAGCTCATTAAAGCACCTAAAATTCTAAATGGGTTAAACACAATTGAACTTATAAATTGTTCATTCTTGACACAAATACAACTCGTTACAATGGCTGGAAGTTAGACATGGGAAGGTTTACCACCAGAGTATGAGAAATCTTCACGTATAAGACCTGTTCTGCCTGGAATCAACTCCCAGAGATGGTTGTTAACAACACTACCACAGAGCAGTTTAAATGAAATCTAGACAAAATCTCTCTCTTTACTACTACATATAATAGCACCGAATTTATAATCCTCTCTTGCTATTTGCCAGAGTGTTACATTATGCAAATGGCATTAAAGATTACCTACTTGTAAGTCATTTTGAAGGTAATACAACAATAGTTTACGAAAACACTACATGCAGTTTATAGGGTTTTACTGCGTTATTCTTGTAAATATATAAGGAAAATAGTTCAAATGACACGCCTTTGTTTTATTGAAGTATCACACACCCATATATTGAAAACAAAGAACCAGTGTATAGCTTGTTTTCTGGTAACAAGTGTGGTATGCGAGTAACACTTGATAAAACTCTTTGAGTAGATAATTTAATGTTCAAAATGATCACCCTGAGTTTTAAGGAAATATGAGTTTACAAAATGTCACCAGTTATAGCAAGTAAATGCTTTCTCCACTTTAACTGTAGAAATATTCAATTAATGTGGTGTCATATCTTCAGGGAGAGCTGATAAATTATCATTTTTGAAATAAAAATACAGAACCGGATGTAATTTATCGTAAATATGGGCTTTACTTATAAGGTGATATTTCATGTATATTATGATTACTTTTGCGTTAATAGAGGCATGTCCCTTCACCGAGATACGTCTCAAATATGAAAACCGCTTTAGCTTGCAATTATGTCATCACTACATAATTTATTTTGATATGCAGGTGATAAATGATAAAGGCATTTCTACACAATCTCAACCATTTATATTAAGATAATATTATGGATGCAGTTTAAGTGATTCAAATGTAGTAACTATGTTAGTTAATTTAGTTGGTTTAAAAAAAAATTATTTTTCCATTAGGTCACTATCCTCTTGAGGATTAGTTCACTATCCTTGGGGGGGGGGAATATACGTTTTGATATGACTCTCTCTCTCTCTCTCTCTCTCTCTCTCTCTCTCTCTCTCTCTCTCTCTCTCTCTCTCTCTCATTATCTATTAACCACTGGTAGTATAGTTGAATGCTTCTTGGCACACTAATTATGTGTCTTAGGTTCGAATCCCGTCCGGTGACATAATTTATTTAAGAATGCTATAAAATAATAATAATAATAATAATAATAATAATAATAATAATAATAATAATAATAGTAATAATAATAATAATAATAATAATAATAATAATAATAATAATAATAATAATAATAATAATAATAATAATAATAATAATAACAAACGGAAGCTATAGACGCACCTTAAAAAGGAAGAAGAAGAAGCACCTACTCGTTGTCAAAACAATTTCGCTGTTCTCTTTGGGAACTTTTATGCCTTTAGTAGGTTTGTGACATTATCTTTCATTGTTTCACTTTTATTTTATTTTTTTTGTTTTGGGGGGTTGGTAAAACGTAAATATAAAACCTTGAAAATATATTTAAAACAACTAAAATACATTATTTCATTATTCACATGTTTTCTTAGCTGGGGGTGGAGTAAGCTAACTAACTTGACTAAACCTAACCTAATATTACAAATTTCAGTGTATATTAAATCCAACCTCTACACAAATGTATAAGGGCAACAGCTCTGAATGTGGTTCTCAAACTGTTTTTGAAGACGGTACTATTAAAAAATATAGGATCTTGTAAAGAAAAAAAAATACTGAAGGGCGCTTAAGGATTATTTATATTTACGAGGCAATTCACCTAATCTAACCTACCATTGCGTGGGGTTGTTTAGCTATTTCGTTCTCATATGGTGTGTTGGGGGACACGAGGTATCGTACATAGAAATAATAACGAGGTTTCGTACATATATATATATATATATATATATATATATATATATATATATATATATATATATATTTTTTTTTTATTATATATATATTTTTTTCCAAAATTTGATTATGAGCCAATTCAGTAATTATTACTAATCAAGTATTACTTGTTCTGATCTCTAATGTATTTGGTATACTATTGCAGGAGGCCCATTTTGGGGGTTCCCATAACGTTAAGAGAAAAAGATCTAATATCATATATTAAATTAAAACTTATTGTATTTTAAAATATGCATATAAACATAAGCCCATTTTGGGGGTTGCCAAAACGTTAAAAGAAAAAAATCCAAAGTCAAATATTAATTAAAAAGCTCTTTTCTTTTAAAATATACATATAAACATAATTATTTACAAAAACACACATGTTATAATTAAGCACATAGCAGTATACATTGTAGATATGTACATTAATGTCAGATTTACAGTTCATATATATATATATATATATATATATATATATATATATATATATATATATATATATATATATATATATATATATATATATATATATATATACCGTGGCTGTTTCCCCCTTAAATTGGGGGGTAGCCGACGTCAAGAAAGGAAAGTTTGGGGAGAAGTTATTCTCCCCTCTACTCCCCCTCTTCGTTGACGCCTCGCAGGAGGTTGATACAAGGGGGGGGATTCCCAGTCCCCCCGCCCCGTCCACTTTTAGTCGCCTTTTACGACACGCAGGGAATACGGTGAGGCTATTCTTTGATATTATGCCCGCCCCACAGGGCACAAATATAAAAGGCCCCATGTGCTCCTTATTATCGTCTCCAACCAACCGCTCAATGGCAAAGCCCCTGCTGGGCTAAGGATGATGATGGGATGGCCAAGAGTGCGCCGCCGCGCCCTCATGTGGGAAACCTCTAGGGTTTTGCGGGAGTAATCGGCCGCCGCTGCCTGTCTACTACAGCAGCAAGATTTTTGGCAGGCCTTTGGCCCTCCCGACTTCTAGGTTTGGCTTCAGGGAATGCGCCACCAACGAGGTTTTGGCGGCACGAACTCCCCAATACGCTCCCAAGCAGACTAGGGAGATGGATGACTAGATGACACTCGTCTTGGAGTGGCCACGGCACTAGGGAGTGCCATCGCCGCAATGTGCGTTCAACTACACTTAAGAATGAATATACAGTACTTACGTTGTGTAGATGAGGTCACTGAAGGAAGACTCTTAAATTTGCAATAAAATTTGGATAATTTCCCCAACCTATCACGGTTATTATACACACTAAACGGATTCCGCAAGATACACACACAACACTACCCCTAACTCCACGGATACGTCTCCAAGTACACACTTTACACTTATAGCAAGTGACCAACTGTCAAAATTTGTAGTCATTCATCATTGAACCATACTCCCACTGATAAAGGGGGGTGGCTGAGTCAGAGCAAAATCATAGATCTCAGATATCTCTCCAAGATGGTGCTCAATTCTGCATATTATTTTTTATCAGAATTTATCGAAAAACTCCATAATAATTATGCTTAAGGAATGCATTCATTTAAAAGTATATATAAACTACTCTCCTCAAAATTAAATATCCTTTTAATATAATAATAATAATAATAATAATAATAATAATAATAATAATAATAATAATAATATATATATATATATATATATATATATATATAGTTTATTAGTTATTAAATATACAGTTCATATTTACAATGATATACATTTACAGTTATTATATACAGAATAACAAGCTAAAAAGCCACAAATGGCACACAGGAGCTCAAAAACTCAGTTTAACTCTGGTCTAGACCTAGGCACTCTAGTACTAATGTTAGCCATTATATTACTGAAGTTACCCTATCACAATAATGAACTACCCATTTTAATCAGCTGATAATTAATCAAAAATTACTCGTTAACGAGTAAATTAATAATGACACGCACAAATTCATTCTTAATGGGTAGTTCATAAACAATAATGAACTACCCATTTTAATCTGCTGATAATTAATCAAAAATTACTCGTTAACGAGTAAATTAATAATGACACCCACAAATTATTCTTTATGGGTAGTTCATAAACAATAATGAACTACCCATTTTAATCCGCTGATAATTAATAAAAAATTACTCGTTAACGAGTAAATTAATAATACATACATACATATACCTTGGCTGTTTCCCCCTTTAATTAATAATGACACCCACAAATTATTCTTAATGGGTAGTTCATAAACAATAATGAACTACCCATGTTAATCCTCTGATAACTAATCAAAAATTACTCGTTAACGAGTAAATTAATGACATGCACAAATTACAATGCAGTTAAACGGATTAATATATAGCGAGGTTATGTGCTAAATAAATGGCCCTTAATCTTTCACATCAAAGATATCAAAATCTTTAGATCTCTCGTGTTAATTATCAGTCACAGTTGAAACATAATTAAAGTGTAAGATTAATCAGGATTTTAAAAATGAAATATATAGGTAAGTATTAATACTAATATATGCATCTAGAATACATTTTCGCCAAAAAACATAAATAAAAATGAAGACAAAAGATAAAGACAAACTAAAATCACTTTACCGCCAAAATATACTTCGAAATACCCAACATCAAAAAGTTCAATTCATTGAATTTTTCTATTGTACAAAATCTCGTTCTCCATTGTACGAAACCTCGTTTTGTTTATGTACAAAACATCATGTAGCCGGTGTGTTGGGCCAGCGGTGGATCACTGCATAGTGTATCATTACCGGCCCACCTTGGTAAATATGAATAGACTTATAGACAGAAAAGCTCTCAGTCTTTTTCGATTTTCATGCAAAAAATTGTTAACTTGTAAAGTGGACAATATATATCTATGAGGCATAGAAAGTGGGTTTTGCCTAATAATGTAGTATTTATTACACTAAATCTCATGCGCCATGACAGTGTTCCTTGAGGGCCGCATGTGGCCCATGGTCTAAGAGTTGTGCATCCCTGCTTTAAGAGATTCGAGTACTTGGAGTAAGAGTGTCCTTCATAGTCATACATTTAAGATGTTTTTGAGTGCTGGAAAAAAATACATATATTGAATGTCATTCATTGTATTAGAATTTGTTAATGTGTACCATATGAATTTAATGTATAATTGTAACAGTATTCCATTTTAGTTCACAAGTTTCTAATTAAGTTCATTATCAGTTCACACGAGGCAGGTGATTTTTTTTTTAAATTAAAAATAAAATATTTTCATTGTAGAATTTTTTTTTAATATATCTATATACAAGAGCCATTTTCCCCTCATAAGGTCAGTGGCTGAGTCTAGACAAAATACTCTGACTCTTTCAATTGTAGAAACTGCTGAATGTACAGAAGTTGGTCGACTGTCAAAATAAGAATCATTATTTTTTTTAATAGCTAATAACGTCAACAGGACACATACCAAATGATACACTAATATATTATCCAATTAGAGTTCAGAAATATATAATCAAGACTGTTATCCCAATGAGCATTTTTTAGCAATAACTTGATCTATCATTGTGTTCTCCATATATTTCATATTGAATATTTTTTTTATGTAAATGTAGTTTATTCATATTAAAATGGACTTAATTTCAGGATGTTGCTGCTTTTGAGACTGCCAGGAAAAGTAATTTTTATCTAAAAAGTGCAGATATGGAGGATGTTTATCATAATACGTCAGTCATGGAGCAGTCAGCTCAGTTGTCAAGTGCCAGCAATCTAAGCTGTGACAGTAAATCGGCTGATAGTGACATTGTCTGCATAGAAGTTGAATCTGAAGATGATATTGAAGCAAATACGTGCAATATAGAAGTTATCCACAAAGAGGAAGAGTGTTTGAACAAGTACATACTTCCATTTAGCACATACCTCCCAAGAAAGTTTTACCTGAAACCAAATATTCATATACCAAAAGTGCTAGACTCCATGCACTATGCTATCTTCGAAATATCAGACTCTTGCATACTAGATAATCCCCTTATTTCCAATTATAGACCACCAGCATACAAATTAAGATGCTATATTAACAAGTTAAAGGAGAAAAACTCGGGAAGCCGTTGTTATGGTGTATATCTGGATTATGGAAGGTTCGATTCTGAGGGATTGCTAGTCTTTCAAGAATTGCAAATCTGTGAAGAAACTGCTGATGAAAGGTTATGGTTTGCAAAACATAATTATGATAAACCAACAGGTAGTTGCAGAATGGATATGGCAGCTATTAAAGAATTTCAAATTTGGTTGTTAAATTTTCGGTCCAACGATGTTGTCCCTATTAGAGGAAGAATATCTTTACGAACAAATGAAATAGCTGATGTTGCATGTGAGCGATGGATTAAGGACCCAATTATAAATTATTTCAGCTCTCTGATTCAGGATAATTTTTCTCAGACATATGTAGTTAATTTTATTGAATATAATGATATCATGCATGACATTGAAGCAATTAGAAATCTTAGGCGTATTGCTAAAGAAGGAACTCAGATATTATTCCTCTCTTCCCTGGGCATTCATCCAGGCAGTGATGAGACTTTTTTGACACAAGACAGTTTTCACACTAGCCATTACGCATTTGCATCTTTCTTTTTTAGTGACAAGAAAATCATATATGCAGACACTCTAGGTTTAAGAATGCCCTCTGAATTTATTGGAAAAGTAAATTTTATTTTTGCTCATTTTGATGTTGAACCAACTTTTCAATATTGTCATGATCCAAATGGAACCCTCATTGAAAATGAGCCTAGATTCATCAACCATACATGTACTCAAAATTGTGCAATGCATTACCCATTACAAACATGTACTAATATGAGTGGCATTGCAGTAATCATTGGAATGTGTATAGCAGCTGGATCAAGAACCAATTTTATTGAAATGAGCACACCACAAAAATCAGTCTGTCAGTTTGCATATCTTGAAAGTATCTCTCATTACTCTCATTATTTGCGTTTAGCACTGATGCATTACATGGTGAAATCGCATATCGATTTGGGTTTATTAACCAATTCAGAGCAAGATTCTGTATCATACGAATATAAAGGGTGTATCGAGAGGAATAATATAAGACGAGGAAAAAATGTTTTAGATATTACGTACGTCTCTGATTTGATTCATGATGCAGCTTTAAAATATGCAAAATCCAGAGGAAAGCAAGTGATGTTACTCATATGCCGACTGAGGCCTTCCGGAAAGTTGGTAACCAAATCCTTTCCTTGTTCATCGCAGGGTCAGTATGCTAATAACTGCGTTATGGATATTCAGAGGTTTTTGCATAGCCAAAACTGCAGAGTCTGGCTAAATTGCATAGATAAATCTAATTCACAGTTTGAACAAGCAGAGAGAAATTCTTTTATGGAATGCAGTGATATTGTTGGGTGTAGTAAAGTAATTAATATATCTGAAAGTGGTGTATGCCCACAGAATGTCGAAAGCAGGTATAATACAAAAATTCATGTAGAAATATGTCATGACGAACCTCCCAAACACAATAGGCGCAAGAATCATTTAGACATCAGCAAGGTTTCTGACCTTATATGCGATGCAAGACTGAAGTTTGTCAGGATTAAAAGTAAACCGTGCTTGCAGCTCGGTTGCATTATCAAGTCTTTGGCTAAATCTGTGACAAAGGCTTTTCCTTGTTCATCCCTTGGTCAGGATGATTTGGAGTGTGTTTCTAGAATCCAAAGGTTTATCAATAGCCCAGAGTGTGTAGAGTGGCTGAATGGATATATGAAAGCAGTGAAAACTTTTAGAGGAAATATCACTTCAGGTATGAAGCTTGGTTATCGAAGAAACTATATGGATATACAGAGAGTATCCCACCTGATTTCTGATGCGAGAGTGAGATTTATAACTTGCAAGGGTAAGCCTTGTATGCAACTCCTATGCCAACTGAAGGCCAATAAAAAGACAGTAACAAAACTCTTTTCAGAGTCCTTACAAAGGCAGCATGAAAAGCAGTCTGTAGCTTTGGTTCAAAAGTATTTAAACAGCAATGCTTGCCTAAGCTGGCTTTTGAACTGTTCAGATAGAGACATTCTCAATATCAAGAAATTATCTCATCTCATCCTAGATGCGAAACTAAAATTTACTAGAATCCGACGTAGATCAGTGGTACAGCTCCTGTGTCAGTTGAAATCAACGAACAGGTATGTCAGAAGGACATTTTCTCTTGGCACTTTGTCTCACGACGAAAAAGTAGCATATGTTCAGGATTACATCAACAGTAGTAGTTGTGCAAAGTGGCTACAGAGGTGCAGAATAACCCAGTCTCTTAATAACATGCCTTTAGATATTAGTAATATATGCCATCTGGTTGATGAAGCAAAGCTGAAATTTCAGATTATCAACAATAAACCAGTGCTACAACTTCAGTGTTATTTGATATCCAGCAAGAAGTGTGTATCCAAAAACTTCCCCTGCTCTTCTGCTGATTCAGACTACTCTGAATGCAGAACAAGGATACAGAAGTTTTTGAATAATATTGATTGTCATTCCTGGCTCTATAGAATAATAATTAAAAATTTGATATATACAAAATCAAATGATCAAGAATATTTAGGCATTTCTAAATTGGAAAGTGTGTATTCAACTAATGTATCTGCAATTGAAACAACAAATGCTGTAATACATGGAATCAAAATGGATCCAGATTATGATAGTTGGATGGATTCCAAAGCGAAAAGTCAGTCGCCATCAATGAATATAGTAAGTACTGGAGATGACTCGAGGAAAAAGGAGTCCTGTAATGTAGAAAGTGAATATGGGAGTCAGAATATACTGCAGGGTAATTTCTTGACTGAGAATTTTCTGAATTTGAAGAATATCTCTGACTATGTAGAGGATGTGAAGCTAAAGTTTATTAGAGTTAATAATGATTTATTTTTGTGCCTAATGTGTCTGGTGAGAGGCATAGGAGTAACGGTGAAAAAATTATTTTCTTTTGGTAATGAAAACAATATCTCAAAGCTTTTGACTAGAGTACAAAGTTTTATCAATGGCAAAAAATGCTTCAGATGGATATGTAAATCTATTAGTTATATGGATGGTAAAGCTATTCTTAAAGTTGAAAATATTGCTGACCTCATCGAATACTCAAAACTTAAGTATGTTTACGTCAAAGGCAAACCACTTATGTATTTTGTGTGTAAACTCAAATCCAACAAAAAAGTGGTTCGCAAACCTTTTGTTTGTCCGGCTCTTGGGAGAGAATATGTCAAATGCATCGGTGAAATTCAAGCATTTGTTAGTAGTAGTAACTGCCGCACATGGTTGAGCATACATAGTGGTAATTCCCAACATATGAATTCACGAAGTAACTGTAAAAACTATCTCTTAAAGGCTGGTGTTCACAACATTATACAATCTCCTAAGTTTGTGGCCACATCAGCCTCAAAGAGAAAGTTAAATATACAAAATATATCTGCACTTGTGACTGGCATTAACACGAAAATTATTTCTCATGGTGATAAACGGATACTAAAACTTTGTTTTCTTCTGAAAACTAGTGGCAGAATTGTCAAAAAATGTATTACTTGTACTTCCAAGGGTATGAGTGATGCCAAGACTTATCTTTTAGTTCAAAAATTCATCACTAGCAAAAATTGTAAGAAATGGTTGCAAATGTATGCAGAGAGACATAAACAGCTGAAATTGTTAGGTTCTGAAAGAGCGCTTGGTACAACTATTTCTGATACTAGAGAATTCTCTTGTGCTGAATCTAAACACTTAGAGAAATCTCCACTGAACCTCCAAAATGCCCCAAATACGGCTGCTTTGTTCCAGAATAAGAATATTTTGGATGTGAGAAACATTCAGCATTTGATATATTATGCAAAGTTAATGTTTGTTAAGTCCAAAGGTAAATTTTTGTTGCAACTGCTGTGTCATATTAGAGGTAATGGCAGTATTATCACTAAGAACTTTCCCTGTTCTTCTCTTGGGTTGAATGACAAAAATGCTTTGAATGAGATCCAAAAGTTTGTTAACAGCATTACTTGTCAAAGATGGCTCAGTAGTGCCTGTGAAGTGCAGCAAAGTTCACAGTGCAATATTTCTCGTAATTCAAAAAGCAAACTGTTTAATAACATCAGTCGAAGCCAACCAATGATTGTTGGGAAACCAGAAATTGTGTTTTTAAAGCCGAAAACTCTGCGGCTAGTGTGTCGTCTGAGGAACGGAAGAACGAAATGCAAATCTTTTAGTTGTAGTATTGAAGGAAAGAATGACCTCAAAGCTATGCAAGCTGTTAATAAGTTTTTAGATAGTGAAAGTTTTAATGACTGGATTGAGAAAGCCGAGAACAAAAACAAGAGAGAAGAAGAATGGAAATTTTATACCTCTGTAAAAACTGGCAGTGATACCCAGTCATTTGTTAATAACTTACCCTTTGATGTGACTCAACGATTTTGTTTAAATAAGAAACAAAAATATGAGGTGGTTATACATCGGAACTTAGGAATTAGTAAGAAACGTATTGTGGAGAATCCTGCCTGGGGTACAACGCACCGCCTAGATGATACTTATTCTATAAAAGATTCTTTACCAAAAAAGAGCACTGTCGCTGTGTGTGTTGTTCTTTCTTGCGCATCAAAGACGGATGAGTGTAGAACGCAGTGTGGCAAGTTAGTAAAAAATGTTAGTGTTATTGATAATAACTTTACTTGTTGTGGACTTGAAGTTAAGAATAACCGCTGTTCAAATTGTTGTACTTATATGACGCCACAGTGGTGTAGAAAGGAAAACGATGCTCTCCTTTGTAAAAACTGCGATATGTACCTTAGAGCTCATGGTGTGAACAGGCCCTCTCACTTCTGGAAGGAGAGCCTTACAACAAATTTTAAGCATTTAAAATGTAAATGGAAAATGAAATTAGTTTTGATGAGTGACGATATGTCAAGGTGGCACGTTTACAAATGTTCAGACAATGATGATCGCCACGATTTGATCATTCAGAATCGTAAACGACTTAGCCAGTGTAGTAAAGATCAATGGTGTTCAGCTGAAGACCGTAAATTGAATTGGAATCAGGAAACCTCACCTTGTAAGAAGAAAAAAATATCTGGTAATTTGAAATCAAAGTGCTTGAGTGGTGAACAGAAAGAAGCACAATTACAGGGTGTAAATAGCATGAGAATATCCAAAGGAGAAAGTGAAATTATTGTTAAGCAAGAAGATCAATTAAATTGTCCAGAAGAAAATATTCAGTATATAGAGATTAATGAAAACAGCGAACTTGATGGAAGTATCTTACCTGAAGAAACGTCATCTCCCGTGCAAGATCTGGACTGTCAAGAGTATTCAGACACTGCTTTACCTCAATCAGAACTAAATACTTCTGCAAATGTGACTAAAATTGAAAATGATAATGCATCTATGGTGTGCTTAAAGTGCATTCAGGAAAACGTGCAAAATATCTTTGGGTGCTCCAGCAAAAAGCAAATGGATTTACATATTTTACAATGTCACAAAGAGGAACTGTTTGCATGCGCTGCCTGTTATATTAAAGATAATATTGTCATGACATTTATGAGTGAAAGTTTATTCAAAGAACACTTAAAAGACCATGAATAGTGTAGAAGTAAGTATGACTTTATACATAAATCTTTGCGACATGATTGAGCTTATTTTTAATTAAAATGTTTTGACTAGATTGTGACATAATATCTTGCTAATTTTTTCTCATCTTAGAAGCAGCCTCAGAATGTTGGGTACAGTCAGCGATGCATAAATTACCAAACTAGTATTTAAAGTCCTCTTCCTTCCATCGCTCGAGACTGAACATTGTTCAGTCTAACATGACATTCTCTGCAAAATGTTTGTATGTAGAATTAGCAATTTTATTTTCTAAATTTTAGTAATTATACTCACATATTGTAGTTTGCTGACAAATTTGTCTATCCATCTACATATCTATATATAAGAACCTGATATGATTATCTGTCTTTAGTAACATTATGTAATTGTCTTTATATATGTCTATAGCATATTGTAACTTAAAAAAAAAGATTGCAAATGTATGGCCCCGAAGAAATAAGATCTAGTAAACATTTTGTCCGCTATTTCAGTATTATATTTTTAATCCATTACACATGAAATACAGTTTTCAGAATGATTTGTAAGTATATCACTATAATGCTATATATTTTATTCATTAAGTTCTACTTTATTTCTATGGGTTTTAATATCGACTCAAGAATCATGAGGATTCTGGAGCTGAAGCTAGGAATTTTCATACAACAAGCTGGTCTTATATTGAGGAGATGAAAGACTAATTATCTTATGCTTGTAGCAACTCAAATTCTACATATTGTATAGCTTATATAATCTCTTCTATCGTTTGTTATTGTAGTAAAAGCTACATCCAGCCATCCTAAAATGAGCTATATTTGTATAAATAATCACTCATACATTGCATGATATAAATATATTTTATATATATATATATATATATATATATATATATATATATATATATATATATATATATATATATATATATATATATATATATATATATATATATATATATATATATATATATATATATATATATATATATATATATATATATATATATATATATATATATATATATATATATATATTGGATGGATTTGGTTTTACGTCACAAACTCCCTTTTCTACTAAGGGCTAGGACGGTTGCCTTCTTACGAAGGACTTGATTTGGCAGATGTAATCATTACCCTGAGTGTATGCCCTTTTTAACCTCAGTCCGTGACGGGGTGCGAACCCTCGACCTGCCGCCTCAGAGTCGCAGACGCTACCATTTTGCCACGGAGACTACATATATACAGTGATACCCCCATTATCGCGAGGGTTCGGTTCCGGGACCCGGCGCGAGACAGGAAAATCACGGAGTAGGATCAGCCTATATGTACATAGATATTTTAATTTATATTTACGTTTACACCGTATAAACTGTAAAAACCCTCCCTGTACTGTTAACAAACCACCCTTTACTTCATAAATAACAGCATGCAAGCATAAATTTATATGACATACTCATGTACATAGGTATTTTACAATTATTTTTACGTTTACTGTATAAACCCTCCCTGCACTGTTAAACAACCAGCATGCAAATGTAAGTTTATATGTACGTGATAGGTAAACTTACCTTATCTGTTATGGTTAACATTTTCCTTTGCCGCTTAGGCTCACTACAAGAAGCCTTAGAAGATGAAGGATGCTTGGGAGACATTGAAACGTTAAAATATGCGAGTAAAGAAATCACAAGCAAAACGTATTAATAAGCACAACGTGAATGGCACACACGAGTGAGGCGAGACAATGGAAGATGGTGGAAGCCTTTGTCAGAAACGCTGATAGCGGTATCGTATTTTACATGTTGCAATACTGTTAGTATTTATGTTTTTTACTATTTTTTACTGTTTTATTATTCTTAGGCTAAGAAATACGTTTTTCTTATCAATAAAATCATGAAACTACTGGAAATATAAATATATATGCTAGCTCACGTAGCTGCGACTCCAATACATTGTACGCTATCGGACACAAGCAAAACGTTTAATAAGCACAAAGTGAACGGTGCACACGTGAG
>JAXCGZ010011367.1:0-47500 GCA_037179515.1 Halocaridina rubra | reverse complement strand
ACTGGGGAGGTTACTGCTGTGGCTGCGTGCCACAGTGAGGGGTTGGGGCTTGCACCGGCTGATGCCCGCCAGAACAAGGGCAACTTTAACTGTATTATACCTAATAAATACAATATAATGATCATGGGTTGTGATAAGTGAAGTCTGTTGTTCTTCCGCTAGTTTAGAATCCTTGAATTCGGGTTTGTAAGAGTTTAAGTAAAAAATTTATTTGTTTAGTTAGTAGTTCTGAAAGAGTGTCATGATGAATTTGAGATATAGTCCATTTTCACACCAGTGAGACGAAAGTAAAAAAAAATTAAAGAAGTATATAAACACTGTATAACTAAATAAGAAACTAACTTTATTCTCAAATTATTGCCTAATTAGGGATGAACCAAGTCATTAACCTTATCAAATTTCATTATGACTTTCATAAGATTTTTATCCTAAGCAGGCATTTGAAAGTAAACAGTTTCAGTAAGATTTGTATATTTCTCTTTAATTTGTACCAGGTTGGGATGTATGGCATGCTCTAATTGCTGTTTTAAGTTTTTTATTTATTGTGTCGTGTTCGGTGTTTTGAGTGGCTGATATTTATATCATAATCTTGAAAAGTGAGTAGTTTTAAATCTATATTTTCCTTAAGGCTTCTATATAAGAATTCAACTCTGAACCCATTCTTGCGTACTTCTTACGTCCTGCAAAGCTCATTTATTTAAGCTTAGAAAGTCAAGCTGACTCGAGCAATTTCTCATATAAAAAGTATCACTCTCCATCAGCTTTTTCTCAGCACTGTGAACTTCTGATAAACTGTGCTATTTTTGTCACTCCCCATCTGGTTTTCAAATTTTGACTTTTTTTCTTGTGATACATCATAGTGTGAGGGTGTTTAACTTCTTCAGTTTTATTTTATTTGCATATAGCTTATAGTTTATACAATATAATGTAATTATATTATTGGCTCTGTCATTTCAAAAGAATGTTTTAGTTTTTACAGTTTATCCACATGCTACTCAGGTACAAAAGTGACGTATTATAAAGGAACTACACCTTGTAAATCTGACTCATCTTGCCTAACCTAATCAGATGCACATGTACTTATCTTATATTGCAAGTGCGTGTGTGTGTGTGTGTGTGTTTTTTTTTTATTTTTTTTAATGTAAGAATAATGGAAATATATGCAAATTGTAACCAGATTTTCTTGTAAGCATGGTATTAACTGTATATGATAATAGTATTATGTACATCTGTGTACAATATTTGATATTATATGGTTTACATTATTTTCCAGTCGTAATAACTGATAGTTACCCTTCCGTATATTTCATATTTAAACAGCAAAACAAATAATTTTCATGGATTTGAACAAAGTCTTCACAGAAACTTGTAGTTGGCAATCTTTACAAAGCATGGGCAAATGAAACCTTGCTTAAAGAGTACGCAATATGTACACTTGTACTGATGAGTGCAGTCGAAGATAATATCTCATATTGTTACATAGATGTATAATATAAAGATCAGGAGAATGAATTATTTTATATGAAATAATTATTTACTCTTCATTTTACTATTTCTGTTTTGCCCTATGGTGGCTTATTTAAAAATAATTTATATAAAGAAACAACAAAACTCTCTGAAAGTCAAAAAAAGACTGCAAATACCAGCAGGAGTCTGCACCTAGCTGCAGCTGGGGTCTGTTTGGGAACTGAGACTGCTTAGAAACCAATGGGGTATTTGTATGGAATATAAGTTCAGCAAACGATTGCTTTGAGATTAGAATTGTTTGAAAACCAAGGTTCCCTTTTAAATGAAAAATGGTTATTCATGATTGTAGGAGATTAGTTGATGTCAATCTCTCTCATCTAAAATGATGGAATGCATCAAATATTATAAATATTCCTTCGTAATGCAATTTATGCATTTTTTAATACTTTTATTTATAAAACACTTACGAATCATTTTGGTTTTCAGCTGCAAGATGTGAATCAAGTGTCCAGATATTTGTCCAAGACTCTGTCATGAAGGAACATTGACAAGTTACATGGACGAATAATGATGGCTGAGGAATTCATCTGACAAGATTGATATTACATTATCCAAATATCTGTTAAGACTTAAAGTATCTCTTACCTGTTTTGTAATATGTATCTTTTACATTATAAATCTAGTTCAAATAAATATATAAATATATATTTTGTTAGTATAGTTATGTGATACTTCAAGATGTGAGTAATATTTAGAGAAATTTATTACAGGGACTAACTATGTGTTATTCAGTATTTGTATCTCTAAATCTGATATTTTATTGTATAGTTTTGAATGTCTATGATTATCAAACATACATCATGTAGCATGTAAAATGTGTAAAGTAATGTTTTTATCTTTTTTTATGCTGAATGTGGTTTTGCTTTAAGTATAAGTTACGTCCTATGTTTTCTATACAGCTCTTTTTAACTTTGTTCAATTTTTGCATGCAATGTGGTAATAATGTTTGAAATCCAGAAGACTTATATTGTTTTACAGTCCTGTACTGTGCCTGTTCTTTTTGTTACAGTTCTATGTTGTAGCTAGATTTAAGCACCCGTTGATGTATTACTTTTATAGAAGTTTTAAGAATTCATTTAGATATCCATGAATTTATAGGATTATTATGGATGAATGAGAGGCATGCATGTGCAAGGTGGACAAATATGTCCAAAGGTGTTACAGACTAGAGAGTGACTGTGCACAGAGCAACAGCATTATGGAAGACAAAGCTCAGAGCACGTGTGCAGTAAATAATATTAAACTTCTAAGCATAAGTAAACCATATATATCTGATCACGTCATGAATAGAAGAACTGAGAATACAGTTAATGAAAATGTAGACAATCTTGATATTTCATATGACAATATGCCTGGCATATCCTCAGGTTGTGAAAAGGCTGATAAAATGATTCCTGAAAGTAAGTCAAATGAAAACAAAAGTGTCAGCAATGAACCTTGGCAAAGTATTTCCAATGTCTTAAATATTGATTGCATGATTGAGAAAGCTGAAGAGATAAACAGTTTGGATGATGTAAATAAATCTGCAGTTGCTTTAGAGCTAGAAACTGAAAAGATAGATCCCAAAATAGAAATTGATTTGGAGAGTAGCTCAGACAAATCTACTGGAATAGTATACCATGAAAGTGGGGTTAATCCATTGAACAGCAAAGTGGCTCCAAGTGAACACTCTACAGCGCCAAACATAATTGTTTCTAAAGAAGGTTTTTCTGCCAGCTCTGAAGATATTGAAATTTCAGTGCAGAAGACAGAAATGGCTCCAAATATACTACTGTCTCAAGCAAGTTATGCTAATTTGCCAGAAACTGTTCAGAGTACATGCAAGATTGATTCAGCAACCAGCATAGCTAAAACTATAGACTCAGCATTATCTACTGTAAATGTTTCGGATATATCTTCCAGTATACCTGTGAATACCACCGTAGGAAGTACAAACATTACTTCGGTCCTCAATGTAATCTGTAATAGAGCCACCTCTGCTGTTATTGATATAAAGGATGGAAGAGTTGTTAATAAGGAATCTCATCCACCAGTCACGAAGAAAACATTGTTGCCTATTGCCCCCAAGCCACCGAGAGTAATACCTGGCACAATAATAGCTCCGTTCACAATCACTCCTCTTAAACCTCCTTCAGGTCCAAACTCAGCCGGTAATGCTGCTCAGAAGGCTAAAAGTCTTAGGAAGTTACGCAAGCAAAAAACTTTTCGTTACTACAGTTGTCCTGAATGTTCTCAGTTATTCAAACTCAAGAGTCATTTTAATACCCATATGATGAGACATACAGGTGAGCGTCCTTTTAGTTGCACTATGTGCGATAGAACTTTCTTATTGATGGGTGAATTGAACGTTCATATTCTCAGGCACACGGGCGAACGCCCAGCTAAGTGTGGCTACTGTGATAAGGATTTTGTCAGGAACACAGATTTAAGGGTTCACATGCGAAGCCATACTGGGGTAAGACCATATAAGTGCACACAGTGCTGCAAGGCTTTCACAACCAAACAAACATTAAAAAAACATTTCCTTGTTCATACTGGTGAGAAACCTTACCAGTGTACCGTATGTAGAAAGTGTTTTACTCAGAATAGTGGTCTTAAAATGCATATGTTGATTCATACAGGTGACCGTCCATTCAAATGTAGTGTCTGCGAAAAAGACTTCCCTCGTGGGTGTGACTTGAAGGTGCACATGCGAAGCCATACTGGAGAAAAACCCTATAGATGTGAAACTTGTAACAAAGACTTTGGCCAAACTGGTCATCTCAAAGCCCACTTGTTAATACACACGGGAGAAAGGCCGTATAAATGCGCTCAGTGCGATAAAGCATTTATCAAGAATGGGAGCTTAAAAACGCACATGCTCGAACACACTGGGGAGAAACCTTTCCAGTGCGATATTTGTGATAAAAAGTTTACAAGAGCAGATGGGTTGAAAGCTCATGTGTTAATTCATTCTCAAGATAAACCTTTTAAGTGTTCTCATTGTGGGAAAGGGTTTACTAAAGGAAATAATCTTAAGACTCACATACTGACCCACACTGGAGAACGTCCTCATAAGTGCCAAGATTGTGGGAAAGACTTTGCTCATAAGGGAGACTTTAAACTCCATATGAAGTTACATACAGGGTTAGAATTATTTAAATGTAATTATTGTAATAAAGACTTCACAAAATACAGTTATTATAAAGTTCATCTTAGAGGTCACACTGGTGAAAAACCATTCAAATGTAAATTATGTGATAAAGCATTCACAAGTAACGGAAGCCTCAATTCACACATGCTTATTCACTCAGGAGAGCGACCATACAAGTGTAAAATGTGCACCAAGGCTTTCACTCATAATGGCAACCTCAAGACTCATATGCTAATTCATAAAGGCGAAAAGCCATTTAAATGTAATATCTGTGGTCAAGATTTTGTACAGAATGGTAGCTTGAAAACACACATGCTCATCCACACGGGCGAAAAGCCTTTCAAGTGCCATCTTTGCGGGAAAGCTTTCATTCAGAATGTTAGTCTTAAGACGCACATGCAGAGACACACGGGTGAAAAACCATTCAAGTGTACGGCGTGCGATAAAGGGTTTGCCCAGAAAGCTAGCTTGAAGACTCATTACCTTATCCATACGGGGGAAAAGCCATTCAAGTGCGCAGTTTGCGGCAAGAAGTTTAATCAGAATGTTAGCCTTAAAAGGCACTCTCAGAAACACACGGGTGAGAAACCTTACAAGTGCAGTCTATGTGGCAAGGACTTTAAAGTTAATAAGAGCCTTAAGAAGCACATGCTTGCTCATACAGAATCTATAGATGGTGAAATGAAACAGCAAGAACATCAGCAGCCACATCATGATCATGTTCACCAACAACAACAACATCTTGAACATCAGCACCATCCGCATCAACTTCATCAGCAGATACAACTCGCTCCACAACATCCCCACCAACATGTGCAGCTCCCACAACAGCAAATTATGATGCAGCCGCAGCCTCAACCGCAGCTGCTACAGCCTCAACAGCAGATGGTGCCTCTAACAGGAGAACTGAATATGAACAGAGATAAAGTCGTACCAACTGCCGTGCACATAGAGAGAGATAAAATGTATGTAGCCTCTATACATTATGACAGGGATAAGATGCATATGCCAGACATGCACATGGAGAGAGATAAATTGGCCGTTGATGGTATGCATTTAGAGAGGGAGAAACTGCATCATAATTATGGCATGCATATTGATAGGCCCAAGATGCATATTGCCGATACGCAACTGTTAGAAAAACGGAATATGATGGGACACGACAATGACATGACCTTGGAACGGGATAAAAACATTCCCCTTCGCCCTTTGGAATATGATGTCATGGGTGGAGGGTCACTGATGAATTTGTGTAAATTCAGGTTTCCTAGGCAGCCCCCTTATCAAGGCTTTCCACAACGGCCCGGACCTCCTACCATGGAACATGTGACTCCACCTATGCAAAGACCATCTGCTAGCTTTGAGATTCCACCTATGAGGTACCAGTGGCCTCAGGAAAGAAAGCAGTAAGCAATATAGAGAGTTTATCCAGAGGTTTTTGATGCTTTTGAAGTGTACAGTGTTGTAGAAGTTTTAGAAAAGTACTCAAGTGCTTGAAATATTTCTCTCTCTTCTCATGTGGGCATTGAATTTGATCTGTGTTATTTCTTATATTGAATTACAGATAATGGTAACATTTTTGAAGTGATCTCATCATGCTAGTTGATCTGTTGAATGCAAGACACTTATGTGTCTCTACTTTACCCCTTTGTTTAATATTGTGATTCTATATATCAACTGTGTATCATGTTAAGTTCCCATTTTGTTAGTAAGTTAGTTTGATTTCTTTTTATACTTGTTGCTGTAAGTGTTTTCAGTGACAAGCAGAGAAGCTTTCGAAAATTCTTCTTTAATTCTGATAGAATTTTATTGTTAAAAGATTTATTTGTATGATATCATATACTAGAAGCTGGGTCTTGGCAACGGGACTTCATCATACTTTTCCCATCCACGCCTCCAATACAAAATATATACTTTGGCAAGGAAACAAAGAACTCCACCCTCTGTTATCCTATCAATTTTTGTCTCCTACAACATTCAGGGGGTATGATGAAAGTATTATTTCAGCCTGTCTCGTAAGATAGTATTCCCCTTGTTGACATTTATAAAAATCGATTTTCAATTGTGGGCTCTCAGTCATTTTTATTCCCTTGTATTAGTCTGTATTAGAGATTTTGGTATTAACAATACAGCTGTACCATTGAAATAGTCTCAAGTCTGCATTAACCTATGTAAGAATATCTACAATCTTTGTCTGTCAGGCACTAAACCTCCATCATCTCCTATAAATGAATACCGTATATACGCACGAGCCTTAGCAGTTAGAAAAATTCAGATTTCAGAGATATATTCAATGCATTTCTCAAGAAATTTGCAGACAACCGTCTACAATTCACACTAACCCTAAAGTAAACAGTAATGCACTGAAGCCTTGAAGAAGTGCTACCGAATAGTCAGCTCATAGTTTTTTAGTATATTACCTTATTTAAGTGACTACTGATGTAATTGCTAAAGTTTTATAAAAATGTTGCTTTGAGAGAAATATTCCAGGCTTGCGTAGTCAGTAGACTGCTCTTTATTGAGAAAAGATACTTCATTGTCTGGTATATGTAATTATTTTTAAGAATATGAAAGAGAAACAGTATCTAGTACCTTTTTCCTACCTCTTATGAAAACATACGGAGAGGGAAGGCTGTATGGACCTCATCCTCTGTAAGGTTCTTGTCCAAAACTACTGGAAGTGGAAGCTTTAATGGGCAAAATATGTCGAAGACCTGTTAACACGATTTTTTTTTTTCTCATATTTATGACATCTTTTTGAATCACATAGATGTGGCTTATTATTTTAGTAAAAAATAGTTTATTATTAATATTATTGTTGTTATTATTATTTACTCATTTATGCATAGCTTTTCCTATTTATTTACTAAAAACTGTCAGTGATGGTTGCTTTATATGCCAGATATTGTTAAAGTTTTTAGTTTTGGAGGACACTGAATTTTTTTATGCATATTGTCTTCGCTACGACCTGCATGTTACTATTATTATACCATATTACCTCAGCTTTTTACACCCAAATCGTATATATATACGATATTGCCTTTACTTTTGTTTAATGTAGGTTTTCGTGTATTATATATGTACAGTATTAATGTACTTTATCTCCTTTGGAAGAGTCTTTTCCATGTGGAAATATCCTAAGTTAGGGTGATCACAATAAAAGCTCTTTCAGTTGTGGGCATATCGCTTTTACAATTCTCATTAATATATTGAAATAGAATACTCTATGCAAGCTATCTTTGTTATTACAGTGTGTCATATGTGTATATTTTTTATATTTTTTCATCGCCCTAATTGTCTGTCTGGTGCATTCCTTCAATTTTGGGTAAAACCATTAAGATTTTATTTTTTTCCCCCAGCTGCCATAAACTTAAAAGTCATCAGAAGTTAATTGTTTTTATTTACAAGCATTAGCTATCATATTTACATGGTTGGAACAAGTGTCCTTTAAAGTTTTAGATTACTATTTCCTATCCGGTGAGTTATGAAGTATTTTTAGAGGGAGGAGTTGTAAATCCCTGGCAGTTTCCTCTATGTAGTTTTAGAATATTTCATCATTTGAATTTTTCATACAATGTAAAAGTAGAAGTGCTCACAGTTACTGAAAGAAGAAATATGATTAATGCTTGAAAGTACTGGCTTGGTGATTTTTAACCTTTAGCAGGGCACATCTCATAATGGCCAACATTTCCAATATTTGTTCATTATAGCTTTAATAAGAAAGATACTTAATTGGTAATTATTTTTATGCATCACTAATAGTCCCAATTTTAGGGGTGGACACATATAGTTTGCAGCTGAGGAATTAAGGCTGGATGCCCATCCTAATGCCCCATGAGTCGTGTATTCTATGACAACCCTATGTCAGTCCCTCCACGTTTACTGGTCAATAACACCATGTAATATAAAGGAACTTATATATTCAGATTTATAAGAATAATAAAATGTCGAACTAATCAGAAATGCATCTCTCTTGCTCAAATGATTACTAGAGAATCCAATTTGTGTTTAAATTAAATACAATATTTTTTTCTAATAACATCAAAAATATTCCATATATTCTGACAAATTTAATTGAAAAGTGCTATCATTTCTCCATTACAATTGCCTTTTTTTATAAGAAAATGGCAGGGATCACGGAACACTTGGCTATTAATATTGGGATCACAACTCCAGAAACATTGATAAACAGTGGCTTATATCTTGAATTAGATTAACTGTTACAGAACATTGATTTTGATACCATTATTTCACTTTCACCATATGGAATGTAGTTTACAGTCCTATTTTTATTTTCCATATTTTTCATTTGTTATTTAGACATTTATTGTGGGAAATAATGATTATATTTTACTATTATTTTCATCTTCACTATATGAAGTGTGGTACCTAATAGAATTAATTGTTTCTTATATTTGCAAAGTTAACATAATTTTTGTTATTAGGACATTTTGGTTTTACTAAGCAATAGGTGTATCTAAATGGCATAATATAGTTTTCATATTTTTCCAGTGTTTAGTAAATCCACATTATTATTATTGTTATTATTATGTTTTTTGCATGTGGTAAGAACCAACTAAAGGGATAGAAAAGAGAAGGAACTAATAGTTCCTTCTACCCAGAAGTTTTTTCGTTGCCACAGAACAGCTGAGAGAAGGGGATGAGGACACGTAAGGTATGATGAAACCCCGATACCTCTCTTTTTTGTTCATTTGTGGCCACCTTTCTTGCTTCTGTGAGATATGGTGCTTTGTTAAGAGAAGAAGTAAGAAATAGTTATTTTAAGAGTTCCGGGATATGGTGTTTTCAATTTAATGGTCTTGATAGCTTTGGTTCTGTAAGAAGATTAGTTTTATTATTTACTAATGCAATGTATAGTGAAGGGTGCATGGTCATGCTCATATTTCCTTGTGCATCAGTACAAAGCGAGAAAAATTTTTTTTACATATACAGTACAGGATATCAGAGCCCAATTTTTTAGCTGTAGCAGTCATTTGATATAATTGAATTGCCATAAACACGTCACTATTAAGCTCTTTAGATTTGAAAAATATGTTATGCGTGAAAGGTTAACAAAGGTATTATTTTAGTCTTTAAAGCTTTCTTTTATAAGTACTGACAGTGCCAAATCAACGAGCTTTATCTTTTTAGATTGAAAATGTAAAGTCGTATTTTTTCTTGAAGGATCCTAGATTCTTTTGTGTCTTGATCTCTTCGAGTTTATTTATGTCCATATTTACAGTGCTTAGTAACTCTCCCATACTTAATCCTCATGGAAACCAACAAATAAGCCTCTCAATATCAAGTTTTTTCTATTCTAAAAAGGGAAAGTCATCTGGCCCACATCATACCCCCTCCATCTTCTTCTCCTTCCATCAGCTTTTCGGTGGATTTAGATTGCCAGCGTTTTGCTACCCTTTCTTTTCTCGTTCTCTTAATATTCAGGGAATGCATGTACAGATATTTAAAATGGTATTTTTCTACCTTTTGTCCAGACTTGTTCATTTTGCCATTTAGTGCCATAATGAATTACAGTATTTACATTATTTTTTTTAGTTCAGTTTTCTCATTATAATTTTGCAAAGGAATCTTAGATTTTTTTTTTCAATGGAATCTCATTTTTCATGGGATAATGAACTTTGCTTTATTGTAATGAAAATAAAATACGATTTAGTTTACATTGATATGTCAGATCATCATTAACATAAAGTTGTTGAACTTAATTAGGTGTATCTCTTTTGCCAAACTAATTAATTATTGAAAGTTTCTTTTGTGTTTTCACAAATCTGCCTCCAGAAATTGTATGAGAAATACAAATTATGAATGGCATGTGATAATAATTGTAACATATTACTTTAAGGTTGTATTTTCTTTATCAGCTGGAAGAGGCATGTTGAACATGAATTGTATAAAAAGTAGAGTATTGTGCTAAATAGCTATACATAAGGAAGTTAGTGTACGAAAGTGTACAGTGTACAGAGGTAACAGGACTCTCCTGAATTATGTAAGCAGAGAATAATAATTTACACTTTTGTATTATGAAATGTATAACAAGCAAATGTTTGGTGCTATACTAGCTATACAAAACCCACTCAGATATGCTTTGATTTTTTTTATAATTTGTACAAGAAACAATAGTAATGTGCCAGTTTGCTCTTGTATTTTAGCGATATATAGTCCATTCAGTAATTCTTTAATACTCTGAAATGTACAAAATGCAGTAGTACAATGCTAACTTATCTATTCGAAGCAATTTAGGTACATTTTTGTATCTTTTCAGATGTTGAAAAACAATAGTACTGTGTTAGATTAGCTCTACAAAACTCTTTCTTTTAGACTCTTGTATTTAGGAAATATGTTAAAAGCAATGGAACTTCACTAAGTTAGTTGTACAGAAGTGCAAGTGCAATATTGTTCTACTTTTTGTATTCATGAATTGTATAAAAAGCAATATTACTTTGCTATTATCTATACACCATCATTTCGGATTATACCATTGTATTTGCTGAATAAAGAACCTAATGTTGTGAATTTTAATACTGATATGAATGAATAATACTAATGAAGACAAGCTTTTGTTAAAGTTCCTTTTATATATTTACTGGTATTTTTTCTATCCCATACATATCTGTTGGTGATATATCTGTAATTACATTATTTGTATTCATCCTATTTGAAAATTGGTTTCCAGTTGTCCCTTTCAGTACTATGAGGCCTGCCGTCATGAAGCGCTACAATTAATAGTCATCTTGATATTTATAATAATATAGCTACATATTTACTGGTTGAAGCCAGCCACCCATCAATTTGAGATAAATATAATCTTAGGTGGTTCTTAAAATATAGCACCCCTGCTAATCAGGATTTTACTGTCTGTTGGCGATTCCCTAGTGGTTTTGGCTATTTATTTCCCATTGCCATCTGTTTATTTATAAAAAGAGAAAACAACCATCAGATGATATATTCTATATAATTTCATTTGTAAATGAAACTATGTAGAGGTATGTTTCAGAGCTTGGGATGCATTGTCCCTCTCCAAGCTGTTACTTCCTGTAATCAAACAAAAAATCCTTTTAGGCAACCTCAGCTTAGCCATTCGACTGGCCGTAGTGTGTAGAGGAAAAGTGGACTGAAGACCTCATCTCTTGAGAAAGGCTAATATTTCCTTACTCCCTAGGTTAGTTCTTCTGCCTGTTGACACTTACTACGATGCCTCACACTGGGTGAAATATCCTCTTAGCTTGGCGATGATTTTACTGATTACTTGAGAAGGTACCACTGGGGAAATGTGTGATTTCCAGTCAATCCTTGAGTCTCTGTATACACCAGGTACCTGTGTCCCCCGAGCTGGGACTAGCCCCAAGTTCTTCCAGGGCAGATTATACATAAAGCTTCAGAATTGACGACACTCCATCTAAGGTAATGTAGCTCTCTCCAGAGCCCATTTATGACAGGTGGCGCCCTGCAATATCCTTCAAACATTGACAACGTATGAGTTTAGCAGGGAAAAGTTGCAACAAGCAAAGTAATGACCTAACTGCCACACACATTTGTGCACACACATTGACCATAGTCATGGTGGAGTCAGCCACCTATTCATTTGACTAGTTAACAGATACCACAAGAAGGGACTGGAGGACATCGTAGATGCCACCTCAATGGCATAATATTTTTGTTCAAAAGAAGCTGTCTTTCTGCTCCTGCAGCACTTCCTAAAGTGCCACTTCTTTTGGCATCCATGGCAGTTAACGCCCTTGGTGGGGCAGGAATTCTTATCCACGTATGAGTTCTTACAATTTCCACGGCTTGGGTGGGGGTGCCCGAGAGTCATTTGCAAGGCAGCAACAGCTAAATCCTCGTCAGCATCCTCCATTAGAGTTGAGCTTGTCTGCACTTATCATACAGAAAAACAATTTTGATTAATTTCGATTTTTAGCACTAGAACACTTAAGTCTACAACAGGGGGTCCTTGTTTTACAATGTTGCTGAGTTACGATGTTTCGTCGAAACGACGCATCTCCCATAAACTATATTGCTTCTTTTTTATGTAGTTTTGGCTTGTATTGTCTCTCAAGCGTAAAGCAGATTCTTCTGATGGCAATGCTTCGAAGAAAAGTAAAGCTATCACCATGGAAGTGAAATTAGAGATAGTGAAACCTATGAAAAGAGAAAAACTATTACCGCATTAGTATAGGTGGGTGACATAGATGCTTATTCAGGTGTGTTACATTACGTTTCTGTAGCGGAACTTTGAAGTAAACTGAAGACCTGTATTATTTTTTTTATTGACATATAATCACTAAGAATATGATTACAATTAGAGCACATAAAAGCACAATCTAATGCCAACTGCAATATCTTTGGAAATATTGACCTATTGACTAGTCTGGAGCCTGGATATCACTGAAAACTCACTCCACAATACTGCCTTGTTAGCAATGCAGATGTTCTCTAAAGCTTTTTTTGATATAGGCCAAGACTTGCTTGGGAGTAAACCCCATCCACATTTTCATTGTATATCTGGTAACCAAGGTTCATTGTAAAACTGGCACATAAGTGAGTCAGATATGTATGATAGATTCCAGGTCAGGCACTTGTTAGTAAATATCCAGCTTCTGTGGACAATGTCGGGTGGTGGAAGACATCTCGGCTTCACACTTCTCAGGAACAAAGGACGTCACAATACGCGATGAACATGGAGAAGGTGCGATGTTTGCTGGTATCAGGGTCACCACGGCCCGCTTTTGGCTCCATTGCCAGGTCTGTCTCTAACAGAGAACTGGTGAGGTGACTGTGATGCGGCACCTGGAGGGCATCGTCAGGTGAGGTCTGGAAGGGATGGCCATGCTGTCATAGCAATACCTGCGGTGTAAGTTCCACTTCACTGCTGTGGATAAGGATGAGTAATTCAAGTGCCTCAACAGACAACTTTTTTACATGATTAACTAACAGGGACAGTGAGGAAAGACGCTAGGTAAAACGTATCACACTGAAATTACCTAGCAACCCTTCAACAACCTAACAAAAATTCTATTATCAAAATTTGAAAAAGCACAGAATATGTATCTATTAAAATACGTAATCATCATCTGCTCTTTCATACAATATAAATTGGATAACACTCGGCTGTGGCTGTCTCCATGACATCGACTCTCTCCAACTACATAAGTTCAGGACCAACGCTGACTCAATGAGTTACTTTTCTTGCTCAGCAATTAATAAACAGTTTCACGATTATGAAAGGAAATTAGCTGTCTGGAGAACCCCATATCTTTTTCCGGCCCATTTTTGAAATATACACACTGGATACATTCAGTTACGATCATCATGAAATGGGAGTATAATTCCGTAAAGAAAATCTGCATTTAGAGTATAATAAGAGAGGTAAGAGGGATAAGAAAATAAGGAAGAACTGTTATAAAGGCTCCCCTTTTGAGACGCAACTCATGACGCCGTTAATAACTCCAGCTGACGTACTTAGAGGGAGTGTTATTATTATTCTCAATCACAATAATGCCGCTTCCACCAGCTCTAGCAGCAAAACTCGCCAAGAGAGGCATCATTAATGTTCCTAAGGAACCTGGTAAGCTCATTATATTGGTTAAACTGGTTGTAGAAAGGTTTGAGTTTTGTATAAGGATATTTCGGCATGGTAGAAGGTAATATACCTGCAGCCAAGGGGTTAGGTAATGTTTAGTTATTTGCTGACTGAGAGAGGCCAATGGATAGTTTCCTTTGCGAATGCAAATTGTAGGGTAAATGTTTACTTCTACACTCCCCTTTAGTAAAAAAAAAAAAAATATTTGACTTGGTTTTGTTAGGTTATTCCATATCCCAGGTGAGACGATTTAAGAATTGAAAGTTATTAATGGTTATTCTTTTACTCTCCCATTAGTTGAAATGAAAATATAAAAGCACGAAAAAGTATGTAAAGTATGTAGAAACAATTTTAATGGTCAACCTAGTTAACTGCTGAAGGTTTTTTGAACTTAAATTTTACTGTGCAGGATAATTCGATGTTAAGTCTTCCTTTAGTTACGGTTCTTTTCCTATGCTTACATCAACACCGAATATTCCTAGATATTCATCACACATCTCTTATTATCCCTTCACATCTGACAAGTAATTACACTCTCCATCTCTGTTTCTCTTTACTTTATGTATTCTTCGTGCCTAGGCCCAATGAAGGCTGTTTTATTTTATTTTGGTAATTTAACGGTTTAATATTGCACACTATTCCTAGCCAACATAGATGGTTAGGTTAGGTTAAGAATGGTTAGGTTAGATTAAGAATTGTCACGTTAGTATTCCATTCATAACCAAACCTAACCATCTATGTTAGCTAGGAATAGTGTGCGATATTAAACTGTTAAATTACCCTTATTTTTTGGCACGTCCTGGTAGAAAAAAAAAAACATCTGAGGGCTATATAACTTCGGTAATTTTGTACAGTTTCGTCCGTCACCCTTTGGAAGTGAAATTAAAGTTTCTCCGGTAGTTACTGATGTGTTTAGAACTGTAGGAAATTGTTTCCTAGGTAGCCTAACTTTACTTAACCTAACCTAAAGACAAGTAATTTAACATGCTTTTGAAGGTCTTCGTTTAATACCCATAGAAAATCATAAAATAATAATATCTACTCAGACAGCATAAAATAGTTGGAATGAGATGGGTGTGATAGTAAAATAATACCCCAAACAAGCCTAACCTATTTCAGAGTATGCTGTAATGAATTTCATGAGATTATTTCTAACTATGGGTGTTATAGTACACAATTATCTTTATGTTTTGCAGTTGGTTTTGATAGCAGTGTCTTTGTTTTTTTGTTTCACTCCGGGGTTTGAAATTAAACATTTACCAATGCCGGACATTATTAAATTCATGAGATTAATATAGCCAAATCATTTGCATATTCAGTCAGTTCATTGTCACTAAAACTTCAAATAAGAATCAATTGAAAGGCATATTATGTAGATTATATCCTCTGACTAGTGCAGTAGTAACGCGCTGGCTTTGTATTCATGAGGTCGGCAGATATAGCCTCGTCCAGGCAAGAGAGTTTAAGCTGTTTACTGCGAGGTTACTGCTGTGGCTGGGCACCACAGTGGGGGGTTGGGGCTTGCCCCGGCTAATGACCTGGCAACATTTACCTTTACTTCTTGTGTGGACTGCCTCTTATCATTTCCTAAACTTTTTTCAACCTTTAATATAAAAGTTGTGACCCTGAATACTAGCTGAAACTGGTCTGGACTCCACTTTAGTTTCTTTGGTTAAGATTCGTTTTATACCACCCTTCCTCTCTGCATTCATTCCTGTATACTTATTCCTCTTAACACTTTTCATCCCACCTATACATTTAGTTGTTTCCTGCACTCTATGACTTACCTCTGTATTCACTCGTTTGTTGCCGTGCGATCCCAGATCAAGGATTTCTACAGTCTTAATATATCAAATAGAAATTTCTGATCTGCTCTCAGAATTTGATAGTAAAAATCATTCAATTGTAGTATATTCCTTCTTTCTAATAATTTTTTTTTCTTTTAATTTGCAGTCATCTCAGAACCTGAAACAGCAGCGCCTGCAGAAGAAGAAATTATTGCTGAAGATTATGATGAAGCCCCACCTCAGACTAATCTCAGTTTCTCTGTTGCTGAACCACATACAATAGATCCATATATGGTATGCTTTCTGTGTGGACTTTTTTTCACTTAGCCTTTTTATACTGGGGGAAGTGTTTTACCTCTTTCAAATTTCCTGCCTGTCATAAGAACCGAGGGAGTGAATGGCT
The DNA here is from genome assembly GCA_037179515.1 of Halocaridina rubra. NCBI lineage: Eukaryota > Metazoa > Arthropoda > Malacostraca > Decapoda > Atyidae > Halocaridina > Halocaridina rubra. The sequence goes on along the minus strand of JAXCGZ010011367.1, from coordinate 31,052 downwards.
GGTAACCCCATCCTTCATGTTATTTTTTCCCCAGCTGGTCAGCTGTTGGAAGGGGAAATGGTAAATATATTACAAGGAAACCCTGCCACCTCATCATTTTGTTTTCTTGTGACCACCCAGCCGGCTTCAGTGAGATATAAACATCATGTTAAGAAATATACTATGCCACATATCTGGCTGAGTATTATGATGGCTCCCTCAGAAGATGACAACATTGCTCCCAGTTATTACATTTACATGCTTAGACTCATAATATATAAGAATGTTACATCAATGTATCAAGCTAATCCATACTTCTTATATCAACTGTTCTATGGAGAGAAAAACAATTGATGGAACTTATTCAACAAAAGCGTTGACCACAAAACTATATTTTTTTTCCAGGGTTATACTGGCTGTCCTAACAAGTGGAATGTTTATCATGAATGTGCAGCCCTGTGTCGAGAACAGTGGAAAGATTGCCCGCCCATTAACCAAGTTTACGATGCTAAGAGAATTAAAATGCTTATCAAATATCCTCTGCCAGTACACTGGAAAGAAGTGATGGATCAGGGCATGTGAGTGTATTGGCAGAGCTTTATTTTTTTTCATTCATGGCACCACACCTCACTGAGCCCAGTAGCATTGCCACTACTATGTCAATTAACTTAGTAAGACCTTACCCATCCTTGCCTCTACTAGTTGTTTTCTATTAAGAAAATATATCAGAGAGGTATGGATGTACCAGCCTCTTGCTTTCCTGTCCTTCTTGGCTCTTGCAAACATGAATGGATGATGGATGTGGTATTTTTTCTCCCTGTCACTTGGATTGCAATATTCAGATGAATTAAGCTTTAAATTGTAGCTGCATCACTTTTGTTAAATTGATTGATTATTAAAAGTTTTGTGTTACTTTGTATGTAATATATTTTGGATCAGTAAAGCATCCCACCCAGCCACTTCATTTCTGAGTCCATATCCTTCTTTTGACTAACACTTAAGTCATGCACTGTTTGCATTAGGGAATGGACTCAGTTTTTTTTTAATTATGAATGGTTTACAGAGGCAACCAATCATGCATTTATTTTGTAGTTAATAGACGTATGTCTCAGTTAGAAGTATTGCATAATTATTTGCTTCTTTTCTTGAGTTATTAAAATTATATATACTAAGTACTGCAGTTACCTTGTTCGATTTCCATATTTCATTTTTGCAAGGATTAACCCCAGTACTGTCATAGTCATGTACAGTTCATCCTGGTTCTGTTTAAACTGGAGTTATTTGGAGATCTTCAAAAATATTAATGATATATAATATATAAATATGATATAAAATTACAAATATGTAGTTGTATTTGCCATTTGTAGTTTCAAGACTGATAATTACTTGTAGAATATAGATTATTGTATTTACAAATTACTGAATATCTTGATTTGTCGAGGACTGTCCATACAATATATTTGTATTTTGATTCCTTGACACATAAATATTATATCATAGTTTCTTCCAATGTAGATACAGTAAGAAGAGCTGGTCAATACTGTATAATACATAGTTTCAGGAATTTTACAATTTTTGCCAATGAATATTTGTCAGAGGTCGCTACTACTACTGGAACACGGAAACAGACTTAGTATCTTGGCTCCCGCCAGGACATCCTCGATGCCAAGTTTCAAGATCTGCCGCTACTCTCCGGAAAGAAATGGCATCGGAAACAAAGAAGAATCAACATTCCGATGACGAAGATAACGACATAGCAAAGGTCGATGAAGAGGAAGACGAAGACATGGATGATCACGATAGTGAAAAATCAGAGGTAAAAAGGAATTACTTCTGTATGCTGGAAATTGCATGTAAACATATTTACTTTTACATATGTAAATTTGCTGTCTGATGGTGGCAATGAGAAAATTCCATCCTCCTATTCCCTGAATATCACAGGAGGCAAATAGAAGTGATATACCTCATAATTGGGTCGAGAATGCCTTGCATCTCCTGCATGTTGTTGGTGACAAAAGTGATAAGCATGGAGAGGGGGAAGAGAGAATCTACTGTATGCTTCTTTTCACTGCATGTCACAAGATGCAACTAAATGGGACTTGAAAGTGAAGCTTGGCACTCCCTCACTGACTTTTTTCTTGTGCAACACCTAACAGAAAACTGGGGATAGAAGGATAAGTGCAAACCCTACCCTGCTTCCTTTGTTTTCATTATACAGTAGTTTGCCCACTTTGCTAGATTAGCAGGATATGGCACTGAATGTGAAAAATAATATCTTAAACTATTTTTTTTACTATGCCGTAAATTTTATAAGTGGAATCTTATGCATACTAGCAGGTTAGACACAACATATGAAAATAGCAAGGGCATAAAATATTGTTCTACATTTTATATTTTTTTTAGTTCACTAGTATTTTTCTAAACATTGCCAACACTGAATTGAATCCTGTTCTTTAACTTATTCTGTAATCAGGCCTGATATTTCTGTAGCTTTAACTGTTTGAAGAGCAGACAGTCATGTGAACCACATAATACAGCTTTGTATATCACTTTTCTATCATTGATTATTTCTCTTATAAGCCTTACACCTTCCTGGTCATGGCCCCTGTATGACAAAGCACCTGTTTTTTCAATCTCTATCTTTACCTGCCTGTTGCTCTAACATAAATAAACTAATACTGTCAATAATTTTCATGGTCTCTTTTTTTCCCTCCTTCTCTGATGTACAGGCCACTCTTCAGTCTCTCTTTCACTCTCTTTATACATATTAAACAATACTGTATAATAGTGAGTGGAAATGTTGAAAGTATAGGTGTCAGGCAGTCTCTTAATAAATATTTTTTGGATACGATACATATGACAATATTTAAATGAGGTGTACATTTAAATTAAATCTATTATATATGTGTCAGCTTTTTGAGTATGGTTGTATTTTATGACATAGAATATGGTTGTATTTTAGGATTCAGAAGAGGAACTCAGCAGAGACGAAAAACGAGAGCGAAAACTTGAGAGACGAGATCGCAGCAGAGACGGAGGTAGAGAGCGTGACCGAGATAAAGATCGAAAGGGACGCAGAAGATCTCAGAAAGATGACTTGGACCCAATGGATCCAGCCTCATATGGTGATTGTGGCAGGTAAATGTGATCCCACAGATATCTAAAAGATGACTTTCATTAGGTTATTACTCATGAATCAAATATTTTACCATCCACTATGCATGAAATGTCTCATCCTGCTGAAGTTATAAGTGGCGCAACTGTAACAAAAGAGTGCAGTTACCAGGGGATTAATAGACCCAGCTCGCTTCAAAAGTTTTACATTTTGAATGTATTTATATTTTTTAATCTGCCACAGAACTAACACCTGATAGAAGAGGTGAGGTTTGGCAGGGCAAGCTATTCATATTCTGTACTTTTTTTTACTCCCCCTCAAATTCCTCCATTTTTTCCAGCTGATAGCTTTTGTGGAATATCCAGTCATCAGTAATACAAAATATTATAAAAGTATTGAGAGAAGACAATTTTCTTTCCCCAAACTCTAGTAGCACACTCTTTCTGGGACATATGTATGAAAATCCGTGGTCTAGATTACGTTTCATTTGGTTCTTCTTCACTCACTTAGTAATTTTATTTGTTCTCAGAGGAACATGGTCTTCTGGCTTACCAAAGAGGAATGAAGCAAGAACAGGTGCGGATGTGACCGCTAGTGGCCCACTGTTTCAGATGAGACCTTATCCATCTCCTGGTGCTGTGCTCCGAGCTAATGCTTCTGTGAATTCTGGACCCATTGGACCCAAGAAAAGCTAGTATGAGAATAGTTATGAAGATTCTTTCTCCTTTTAATTTGAAGACACACTGCATGTTAATATGTATACATCTAACTGGAAAGTCAAAGTAAATTTACTGTATTTTACTAATTTTAGTTTGAGAGACTGACTGAAATCAAATCTAAACAAAATTAAATACAATGAATAATTAGTGATTTTAGTAAATTCATAAGTATTAAGTTTGCTAGTTGGAATATTTTTTTGCTTTTACATCTTTCTCAGTGGTGTGAATTAGTATCTTCATATGTAAATTTTTAATGTAGTTTTGAAAACTCGAGAGGCTTTTGGCTCGCACACTTGCTCAGTGTAATATTCTTAAAACAGTACAGTATTTATGCTAAATATAAGAAGCACGCTTTGCCCAGAGTGTACGAGTTGGTGTCCTATATTATGTTTCATAATTTCGAATATAAGTTCATCATTATAAATCTCATTTATACCCATATGCATTTCACATCTTGCAAAAATGTCTAAAATTTGGGTAGTTGTTGATATAATGATTTGCATATTTATAATAGCAGCTCTTTCACAAGTTTGCGTAGATTTCCAACAAACACCTTAGACGTGTTAACTTCAAAGCTCTGAAATGTACTTAATAACTTTTGAAATGAGGACAAATAATGATAAATAAGACTAAATTTCCATTTTATTTGACATATCTAAGACAGAAATAAAAATGTTAGTTCATATCACAAAACACTTGTGACTAGGAAGAACAAAATATGAACTTATTTTTGACATAAATTCCTTGATACATAAACAAAATAAATTTAAATTCATTTAGCTTCAAAAATATCGCGCTTTGCACGGACGGTGCCTTCTGTTATGTAAACCTTTGGTCTGTCTTTTACCCGAAATGTGTCTCGCCGCTCAACACGAGAAGGACAAGGTTGGCGGCAAGACTTTGATGTGACTGCTACACATTCTTTGGTGCTACATGACTTAGTACCAGCAGGAACTGTGCTGGCTGTATGATGCACTGGGCACGGACTGTTTGTGACACTGATCAAACGGTGACCACTGTGGAGAGCACTAAACTTATGGGTCAGAAGTGGCACGAGACAACCTGGACGCCTTACTCGAGATGACATACGCCGCGGTGCATCTATTTTAGAGCTGGAGCCATTATGCCTCTCAAAGAACTCCACAATCTGTCGGATATCTGTGTCCACTTCTCTGTCTGACAATCGGCTACCAGGCACCACATCTTCGCTCTCGCACAAAGAAGAGAGGTCACAAGATTGCTGCGGGTCATGGCAGCAACCGAGACTAGATAAATCTTCGGAGCTATCAGTGACAACAGATGAGGATCTCTGTACAAGACAGTGATGATTAATGTCCTCGTCTTCGGTAGATATGAGCGAAGCAGTACTCAGTTCTGAGTATGACAAGCATAATTCTGGCGTCCCAACACGTTCCACATCCCCCACACTAAAAAATCCACTTTCCCCCGACCCACGACGACGGACGGGATTGCTCAAATGATTATTGTGTAATACTGTGCTCCCTGCTTCACCTCCACTTCCCATATCGGAGCGAGGGCTACTGCTTGAGTGCCCATCCTCATCCCCTTGACCAGCTGTCCTACACATTTCATGATGCCAGGGGGATGAGTGAACCTCGACACTTGTTACTCTAGGAAATCTACACTTACAATAACTTTCATCTCTTTCACAAACCTTTGACACTCTACCGCTTTGAACACACAGGCACTGTTTTCTATTATTGCTCACTTGTGATGAGAATTGCTGCTCAGGATGGCACTGACAATGAGTAGTAGATGCAGAATGGGGACACAGACATGAATCAGAAGTATGTAGGTTTTTGTTGCACCCTAAATTGGTAGTATGTGCAATAAGACTAGGAGAATCAGGTAGGGAATGGCAGTAGCGTCCACCTTCCTGTAGGGCTAATTGTGACCGGGCAGGCAGCTTTAGCTGTGCAAAAGGATTGACTGTGCCAGATGACGGCTGGAAGTATGGGTCAGCAGCACTCATTTTCTCCACAATTTCTTGTGGAGTCACAGCTGTAGAGCCTGCTAGTGTTGCAACGGGATGGGGACCTCCAGGGATACCCGTTATATAGCCAGCCTCCAAGGTATGATTACGAAGGAACAAGAATGTATCATCTGACTGTGAACGACGATGACACACTACTGGAAGGAAAGAGTCAACTGAAGTCTTTAATGCAAATAAAGGTATACCCTTTTAATTATATTTAACAAGAATCTGAGTACTGCCTTTCAGTATTCATTAGTACCACTTAACACTTTACTTTCCCCAACAGATTATGATAAATTTTTTAAAGTACTATAATGTATTTGCAATGTGTAAGTGTCACTCTGCCAATACTAATTTTAAATTTAGATTTGGTCGTGACTGAAACGATATCATAATTACTTTTAACATCAATACATAGCAAAGCCTTTCACTGTTCGGATTACCTTATCCTAGTCTCACGTATTCAGTATAACATATCTGTGTTCATGCACACATACGTACCCGCACACAACCATGCGTGTATAGACTCTTACATACCCATACACATGTATGCATGCACATCACAACCATACTATGTATTACAGACATACGTAGTGTCCATACACAAGTACAGACATAGTTTCATACATCCACATCCATACTCACGGACATACATATATGTTCTTTCAAAAACATATATTGTTAAATATGACCGCTCTTTTTGCACTTGCAGTGTTCCTATATAATTTTTCTGTATCTTTTTAATTTCTTCTCATCATTACTGAGGTGATTTAGTAAGTTAGAAAGTTTTGGATTCATGACTTTTCATATAACTTTTATACATTATCAAACTGCAGTGGATGGGGTTTAAATATGATTTCTGATATCCATCTTTACTTTATATTTACTAATATTTATATGTATTCTCTATTGTGACGTCCTCTGGGTTCTTTCCTGAAGACATCAAGTATCACTTCCTCAGCCCACCATCTATAACTTTGAGAGTAAGCAGTGTTACAGAGTTCGGTGCCTGCACATTCTTTGAAGGAACTAATTTGTTCATATATGGAACTTTGGGATTTTGTAGGCGCTGTAGATGCTTTTCTTTTGTCGTTTAGATTACCTTATCTTAGTCTCACATATTTAGTATAATATATATATATATATATATATATATATATATATATATATATATATATATATATATATATATATATATATATATATATATATATATATATATATATATATATATGTGTGTGTGTGTGTGTGTGCGCACGCACACATGTATACGTACCCTCCAACATTTTTCGTGCAATGGAGGTCTGGTATTTTGTTAACATATGGTCATGAGGTCCAACTTCTTGCAAATGACAGGTTGATCTTCTGGTCACTATAGTTACAGTCATTTTAATACATGGAGATGGAGTTTTCATGGGGGTATGTATATTGGTAACCAACGTGACTTTCCTGGAGGGGTTCCCTGAAGACATGCATGGCCTCCTCTCTCTCTCTCTCTCTCTCTCCTTTTTTTTTTCTATCTTTATTGTTTTGTAATAGGTGTAATTCAATTTTTCTTTCAGGATTAGCACGTTTTGCATTTCTTCTTATTACAGCTTTCATAACTTTCTTCTCTCTAGGAATTATTGTTCATAATACCATTATAATAGAACTATGTTTTGTTAGTTCTTTCTGTGGTTGGTACTGGATGTTTATTCTTTTGCCATTGATGAAAAAGCTTTTGTATATGAGCATTTCTTTTATTTGAGTCTTTTATTAACAAGAACTTGTGATATTCTTTCTAATTCTAAATACTGTATACTCTTTGCCAGTTAGAACAATGAGTGTGAGCTCGCTTATTATATGAATTTATTACTTCATTGCGGGGACTAACTGTCTTGATTCAGAAATAATCCTATGTCTGTTTCCTTGCTACAGACTGCATTAGAGAAGGCATATTGTTTTTAAATTTGAGAAATACATCTCTGAGCCTTCTATATTGAGCTCTTTTCTAAAATTTGTAAAGTGATTACAAAGTTCCAAGAGCTCATCAAGGCTGTTAACACATACAAATATATCATCTACATATCTTAGAAGGAAGCTTACAATGGGCCAAGAGGAGAACCCATAGCGACACCATCTATCTGTAAATACATTTTACTGACAGGGCAAATAAATGGCATTCTTTTGTACATACAGTACTTTGAAAAGTGTTTATAGAGCAAGTTTTGGTATTCTAAGCTTTGGTAGTGCTTTGTCTCTGTAAATGTTTTCTGTAAAATGGTTTCAACCACAGGAATGTTGGTGAACAGAGATTGTCCATCTAAGGAGTCAATGATATCTTGTGGATTTATTTTTAATATACCAAGGAAGTCAGCGAATGACTAGATGTTGTATTTATTTGAGTTATGTGGGTTTGAGCGAATTTCATGTTTTTGCTAGTTCATAAGTTGCAGTTCCATATTGGCTTATAATGGGGATTAGTGGATTATCAACTTTATGAGTATTAACATTTCCGTATGCATACCCCAAGTCATAATTACCTTGAAATCTTCTAAAATGGCTGTAAAATAGCCTCCAGCTTCCTTCAGTATGCTTTGTTATACATTATCACAAATGCCACTACTTTATACGCTTTTCTTGGGACTATATCTTCCACGTTCTTGAGCTGTTGTCTGCTTTTCAATTATTTAACTGCTGTCATTACCTCTTCTCTTGTTGGGTTCAACCAATAGTTCTGGACGGAGAGATTTCCAGGTATCTATTTATTTTTGGTCTTCAAGGATCTCGATACTGTCTAGTAGCATTTCTATCTCCCGTCTCTGTTGATTGGGATGTGGTATCGATGGAAAATGGCAGTTGAAGCCAAAATTTAGGAGCTCCTCTTGGTCTTGCATAAACTTGTGGATTGTTAAATTGAGTAAACCTTTTTTTTTGGCTTTGGTACCTTCAGATTTCCTCAATTTAGAACTACAGTTTTCTGGTAGCAAACTGCTTCAGTATACAGTATTTATTATACAGAAGTTAGATTGGTTGATTGATTGATCAATCAAAAGTGAGAGTCTGTATTATTTCTCTTTTCTCAAAGTATGATTTATATTACATGACTCCCACATGTTCTTTGCTACTTAAAGTTCTTCATGTGGTTCTTGAAGATCTTTAGTTTTCTGGTACAGTTGTGTTTCAATGAATTCCATCCAGAACCTCTATATCTTCATTTCGGACTGTTGGGTCATGAGGTTTATATTACTGTACTTTGGCAGTATATATAGTCTTTCAATCTTACCTTGTTAAATATGAAAAAACATTAGTAAAAAAGTATTGAAAAAATTGCAAATGGAAAAATACAGTCATAAGGAAAATATAAATTCTTTTTCTTTGTGCTTTTAAGAGTTTCCCTATTTCTATATGCAATAACCTTCAATTATTAATACATTCATTACTCCTTGTGCTCCTCCTTTTCATGTTCACAAAAGCTAGATTTTAAGAATTTTTCTGTAGCTCTTATTTCCCGTTGAAAACTAAAACAAGAATATTGAATCCTACCCAAAAGAAACGACACGGAATAATAACTGATAAAATACGACACGATGACAAACCTTTAACTTTTCTCGGTGCATGTTTTGGAGGTGGTTGGGTGAGTTGATTTAACAGAGTCTCTAATTTTACTGTCAATTCTTCAAATGAAGGACGGGTTGCAGGATCAATCTGGAAAGGAAATGGAAGGTAAAGTTAAAGAAAATATGAAAAATCTTCCAAAATAAGCTAGCATGATTATATGGTGATGTGAGGCCATAAAAACAAACCAAAGCTTTTTAGGCAAACTGTGATGTATGGGCTTTATGCAAAATAATGTCACATTATGGCATTATTATGACTTATAGACAACATTAAAGAGGATTTGATGGAAAACAATTGTCAGAAGATGTCATATATGATTGTGCTAAGTGGAGGAGAGCTGTCAGAAACATCGACCCCACATAGAAGAGGGATAAGATGAAAAGAAGAAGTAAAAAGATGCACAATAATGACACAATAACCTTTTTCTTCTGTATCCCATATATAAAGGCAAATAAAAAAAAAATATTTCGGAACATAGGAGTTATATCTTCTTATAAAAAAAAAAGTGCTAGTTTTCACTCAAAATAAAAGCCACTGGAGAGTAAGATATTGCTCCATATTACAACTAATTTAAAGGGGTTAGTGATTTAAATTTAAAGGGAAATTTATTTAAAAACTATATTGAAAACAACCTAGGGATTATGATTACGATATAATTTTTATAACTTTTTGTGAAAGTATTAAAACACCTTTATTGCTCCCTTTTATGGAAATAATCTCAGTCTTATTTATCATAAATAATGCATAATGATGTCTCATTATTTTCATTTTTTGTGTGGAACACTTGTAGGTGTTTACGGAAAGGCGCAGTGAAACTCTTAACCTGAAAACTGAGAGCATAAGAAAAGGAATATGTTACTCCTACAACTATCAAAAAATGTAAGATGTTAAGCTTTTGCCCTTGATTCTGGAATTTAACATTAGAAAAGAAGGTAAGAACTCTGCCCCTTTAAAACTTGCATAGATTTCATGACTGTAATTGCTTAAGTTTTCAAATACAGTTTCTCTATAGCCTATCACTCAAAGTAGTATAAATAAATAAAGGTTTTTGTGAATATATAATGTCATACACACTCATATATTTTGCGTTTAATGCACTCCTACTAAAAGAAGTGAAGCAGATAGTTTACATTTTCATATGACTCTCCCACCAGGATAGGGGCACTGCAATTACACTTTAATTTGGGTGCCAAGCTATCAATGCACACCAACAAATTTACCTTAATTTGTCAAGTTGTAAATCAAATCCAAGAATAAAATTACTTAGTGTTAAGCAGTAAACTAAAACACAAAATAGCTTGATTGCAATCTGATATCGCACATACTTACAAATTACTTCCCTATAACTTTAATATTCTTCCTCCCAAGTCCTAATATTTTTCATCCAAGGTTTTGGTAAATAATTTTTTTGGTAAGTGCTAAAGGTCTCAGGGTATATTTACTCCACTTTTGTATCAGAAGCTAGGGATGAGGAAGAAAGAAATGTTCACTATGCCAGCATGTCACAGGTAGAAACTAAAGGAATATTATCCTTGTATACCTTGCCCATTGATGGAGGCAAATGAAGTACTCACAGCAGGATTACACATTGACTCTATGTATGACATCATGACTCCAAATGCCAGATATTGATTTCCTCTTCATTTCCACTTAAAGGAATGGTACACATTTTGAAACTATTAGACTGGAAAATACGTTACACTTGCAATTAACCCACAGGCGAGATATTACCAACAGTTGTCTGATTTGCAGGTAAAAGGTTTTCAAATCCTAAAGCAGCTGATGGAAGAGGCAAGGATATGCTGAAACCTACGACTAAAGTTCTTTTCTTACAGTTGTTGCCACCCTCTTAGCTCTAACATGCTACTGAGTCCTGTTTGAAAAAATATGAGCAATATATAGGCAGTTTTGGTACCATAACAAACTTAATGAGATTCAGTGATGAAATAAAATTGAAATCTAATGAAGTTAAAAATATAGTAATAAAGAAGGTCAAATCATGGAGTCTAGAGCTATGATAGATAAAATGAAATGGCCAACAGCGATACACAACCTATTATAACAAACATCTGTGAGCAAAACCAAGCCCTTGTAATGGAATTATGGTAAAGTGATGAAACCTGAGGTTGGTGTTCTGAAATTTACAAACAAGAGGTCATGATTAGCGGGATAGAAGTTTTAAAAAAGTTTCCACTCTCGGGTAGGTTTTTCAGCCAGTCAGTGGGATCAGTCCACCAAGTGATCCTTGAGAAAGTGTGGCTGGGGAACTAAGACAGGATGCAATATTCCTATCATCCCATGGTGGTCTCAATCGTAGGTCTACCAACTCTGCAGTCAAGCACAATAACCACTACACCACCATGGTCACCTGAACTTAAAATAGAAGTAAGTCTTAATTTGTTATTAAGTAGTTCAAGCTCTTAGCTGCTGACACCATGTTGAACCGGGTATGAGATAGTAAGGGAAAAAAAAACTTTACATTTTTCCCTGTACCTGACAGCACTGGAAAGCCATTTGAAGAAAGGCAGCTGGACAATCTTGTTGGCACATTTGGTAGAAGTCGTGGTAATGCACGCCAAAGTTATGCGTTCGGGGCAATATATCCGGATCAGCTTCGCACCTTTATCAGGGTGAAAAATAATTTGCAGATTGATGAAAGTACAAAACTATTAAGAGAATCTAATTGCATGAAAATGTCAATACTTTTCTAAAAAAAACATTAATAGCAACGAAAAAAGCCTATGCTATATGATGGTTTTACCAATACATTATAAATACTGTATTACGTTTGGAAATAAATAATAATTTGGCTCAGTTAAACTTTATTAAAAATATAATCAACGTACTGCATTGTATCCTATATAGGCAATTAGTATCATACTGTCAAGATATGAAACAATATTGTGTAAAAGGCACTACATTTCTTACCTTGCAATCATTTCGCAGATGATTATGCCAAAGCTAAAAACATCAACACGATGGTCATACCAATCTCCTCTTATGACTTCTGGCGCCATCCAGTATGGCGAGCCTACTTGTCTTAGCCTCATGCATCTGCAGATATTCCAATTGGACTTATATACAATGAAATAATGATCATATATGATATATATGTCTTGTGAAAATAAGATTTAATGAAAATTATATATATGTATTGTGAAAATGAGAGATTTAAGCCAATAAACATTTAAGCTGAACAGATGTGGATCCAATATATAGAGTTAAAATATGAATGAGGGAGGTTCAAACACCATTAATCTAAAGCCTTTACATCTGACAATACACTTTAACTTTTTTACAATACAAAAATGACAGTACAGAACATTCAGTTTAATAGAGGGGGCAAAATTAAGCAATGTACTCCATAACTAATGAAAGTTTTATACATTATGTACAAGTACACTCTATTACACTAAAATGCTAAATTTAAAAAATGGAAAGAAAAACACTTCAAAGATATAACTTTCATATTAAAGAAAAAATATAGCAGAGTCCTTTTTACTGCATATACAATGAATTCAGAACAAACCACTGAAGTAAACAAAGAACATATCAAAATAAAACTTTACAATAATAGGACAACTGAAAGATATCTTCACTCTTAAAGACTGCTAATTAGAAGAATATATTGACAGGTCAACTGCATAACCAATAATGCGAAGTATGTCTTCCTATAAATTCTACCATGAACGCTGAAATGGAAACAACTTACTTTTCATGCGGGATGGGTGCAGCCAAACCAAAATCAGCAATGACGGCTACAAGTTTGTATTCTCCCCCTTCCAGTGTATGTTTGATTAGTACATTCTGTTGAGATATGAAAAGTATTAATAGTACTTAAAACAAGCATACACACATATACATGGCTTCATTCCCCTTTGTGAGGGGGTGGCCAAGCCAAAATAACACGCCTTTACCATGATCCAAACGTACCTCAACTACTCCTCTTAGCTCCTTGGGGATAGAGAGTTGTCACATTTTTCCCCTCTTTCCACCCTGCTTGAGTTATCCACAAGGTAGGCAGGCAAGGATATTCTACAACGAGGCTCAACAGCCACAGCTGGTAAAACTTAATTTGCAAATGACCACTGCATATATACTGTACTCAGAATGAAGGCTACATTACTTCAAAATATTATAACCAATGTTTATTTCTTCAACCTTAGAAACTCTTGGGGGACAGGACTTCCTAATAACAATAGTTTTTACTCCAATAATTAAAACAAACCAAAGTTAACAAAAAAAAAGAGAAAAACAACATAACACGAGTTTAGAATGTAAATATTACAAAGTATGATTACAGAACATGAAGCAATGAAACATATCTGTTGGTAACAGAAACAAGCTTACTCTGATCCGATAATGCGTCACAGACTTCATTTATATTAAGGACTAGGACGTTGCCTTCTTTTGAAGGACTTTGGCAAGTGCAACCGTTCACCTCAAGACCATGGCGAGTCTTAAACCAACGACCTGACGAATCGTCACACACGTTACCAACCTGGCCACAGTATGGCGGTCACCAAGAAACTCTATTACTACAAAATACAAGTGGTTCAGCTACTAACCTTTGATGTGAGATCTCTATGAAAGACACCCTGAGAGTGGAGGTAAGCCATACCACGAGCCACATGAAGTCCAAGAGAGACTCGAGTTGACCAGGGCAAAGGAACTGCATGGTTACCAATAAGCGAGTCAAGGGAACCACCATTTATGTACTGTAAGGTTGAAAGTACACAGTTAATTAATAATACAGTACTGTGACAAATTCAATAAGAACACTGACAATAAAAACACGAGTGCTTATTTTATGTAACTAATAAAATCTTCAATATACTAAGAAAAATACAGATTCAATACTGTGATGTCCATATAAGGTATCGTAATCTGGACACGGACAGAGAAATCTGTTATAACTTAAGTGCTGGTCCCACACATGGATATTTGGAGATGCCTGGTCTATTGGAAGGTCATCTATCCATAAAACAATGAGCCATACCAAACATTAAGTCTCATATATATATATATATATATATATATATATATATATATATATATATATATATATATATATATATATATATATATATATATATAGTACTCTAATTACTTCTGCACTTCACACTTTTGCCAGTCAATTCGCACTCATTCTTTCCACTTGTTCAAACCAAGTCAACACCCTCTTCAATTTATCCGACAGCCTACTTTCAATACACTTTTGCTGCATCACCTCCCCATTTTTCATTCTATCTATTCTAAATACATCTATCGTACTTCTCAGACACCTCATCTCAATTACATTCAACTTGTTCTTTTCATCCTCTTGCATTCATATTGGCTCCATGCAATGCCGTCGACACGATCACTCCTTTATACAGCATTTCTTCTCTTTGCATTCATTCCTAAATACCTATTTCTCATCCCACTTTTCATCCCACACAGACATTTAATTTCACTCTATGACATACCTTCGGATCCACTCATCCTTTCACAGGTACATACGATTTCAAACACTTAAGCCTGGCAACTTCCTCAAGAATCTCCCTATTCGCACGATCACTCTTCTAACATTAGCAATCCCCGTACGTCTTATGACTTTACTTTTGTCAACATTCACCTGAAAGTTCCTTCTCTGACACACCTCTCTAGTTCTATCACCTAATGCTTCACTTCCTCCTCAGAATCAGCCATCAGTGCCCTTTCATCTGCATATAGCAAATGATTCACTTTTCACACCCTAATATCACCAACTAATTCAATTTTCTGCCTGGTACTCTGTCTACTGTTTATAGGAAGGTATTGAAAATTATTTACTCTGGGAAGAAAACGACCAATGTGTGTTGGTTTTACTTCACGAACTCCCTTTTCTACTAAGAGCTAAGACGGTTGCCTTCTTGCGAAGGACTTGTTTTGGCAAATGTAATCGTTACCCTGAGTGTATGCCCTTACTAACCTCAGTCCGTGACGGGAAGCGAACCCAATATAATGACAATTTCGTACTAAGAAAAAAAATCTTAAACTCTTTTAGACTAATTACTCTGCTAAGAATGGCTATGTCTTCTTCTGTACAAGTTGCCAAGATACTCCCACATCTTCAGAGGCCCATTATCTATAATTTCGAGCTCAAAAATTTTGGACTGAAACTCTTCAAAGGCTCTAAATACAATCTGATAGCAACCCGGTGGGTTTTACAGTCAACAGTTCTGATTGGAATGTCTGTTTACAAACACGAACACTAGAGGTGTACACTTTGCTTGTTTTGATAAGGCTGAATCTGTGAAGACCTATTTTTTTTCTACTAGTTATGAGTTGATACCTCGTAAAAATATACCTAATTACCACTTATAATTGAATAGTGAATAAGTCCTGGCGTGCACGGTGTACAGTAATTAAATAAGAGGTTTACAAATAAGCAGTTTCAGTACACTTTAATATTTATATATAACTTACCTCTGTCAAGGCATGAACTTGCCCCTCATTGACACAAACCCCATAGTAGCTGCAAAGAAAAAAAATTACTCTTTAACATTTTGTCTTCTGTAAATAACACAAGATCAGATTTGCAAATAAAAAAAAACATAGAGCAGGATATATTTTTTTTTATTTTGCCGTTTTATGTGACAACTGTTCACCATTCGAATGACAACGAACACAGACATGCTAGAGCTGGGGAATTTAATTTGAAAAAAAAACTTTTAAAAATATTCCTAAAATAGACGTGATGCAGCTGAACATTCGAAAATGTCAGAGAATAATCAACATTGGCAATTAAAAGGCACATGTCGAGACGTTGGTAAAAATGTTTTCACAAAACTTTTTGTAATATATAAAAAATATCTATGAAATAGAAGCCATAGGAGCTCGTTAAAGATTTTAATAACTGTGTAATTTTAAAAGATATGTCGATATTGAATAACTTAAAAAAAAATAAACGAGCAAATGTACTATTGTAATTTTCGAAGTGAACAGTTGCCAATAAAACATATCTGGAAAGAAAAAATCAAGATTTAATGAACCATTAAATAAAATAGAATTAGAAATGCTAATGACGGTCTTCGATGAATTCTTGGCATCGAATAAATGTTGGCATACACTCAAAGGCCCGATTTCTTAAACAGTGTAAACCTAGGATACCATATTGTTAGTTAGCTAGACACACACAAATGGATTTCATAAACGCATCTGACGCGGTTCTGTATATGGCTAGGATCTGACGTGGGATCCTAACCATACACAGAACCGCGTCAGATTCGTTTATGAAATTAATTTGTCTGTCTAGCTAACTAACAATATGGTATCCTAGGTTTACACTGTTTAAGAAATCGGGCCAAAGACTTATTGTCTAACTTTGTAAATCTTGAGCAACTTCAATACCAAGTAAATAAAAATATGAAATTTAATAAGTAATTTTTAGGCATATTTCTGTAACTAGAAAATATATATATTTAAGAAATTCATAGATTTGTACAATAATTTTAAGCGAAATTACACTACCGAACAGATAAATAATAGATAAAATTTTTACTGAAATCCCGAGTTGTTAATTTTAAGTTAATTAAGATTAAATGTTATACGGGATATTTAGAGTTGCACTCCAAGTGAATTGTTGTTTGAATAATTAGAGTAAAATTAATGATTAAACATATCACGAACTGTAATTTTATCATTGGAACTGTATAAACCGCTGCAATCAAATACTGTACATAAATAATAATAATAATAATAATAACAATAATAATAATAATAATAATAATAATAATAATACAAGCGAATAAGATAATCTAGACATACATAAAATAAATAAGCAAATACTACTTCTACTACTAAATATAATAATAATAATAATAATAATAATAATAATAATAATAATAAAAATAATAGGATCAGAACCTACCTAAGAATATTTGGATGCCGGAGACGATTCATCAATTCCACTTCTCTCAGCATATTGTGACGGTTACTCATCAATTTATTCATCTTGAGCACCATCACGTCACCTGTGACCCGGTGTCGAACCTGGAACAAAAATAAAAATATATAATAATAATAATAATTCGGTCTTACGTCTCGAACTCTCTTTTCTACTAAGGGCTAGGACGGATGCCTTCTTGCGAAGGACTTGTTTTGACATGTGTAATCGTTACCCTGAGTGTATGCCCTTACTAACCTCAGTCCGTGACGGGGCGCGAACCCTCGACCTGCCGACACAGAGTCGCGGACGCTACCATTTAGCCACGGAGACTACAATAATAATAATAATAATAACAACAACAATAATAATGATAATAATAATAATAATAATAATAATAATAATAATAATAATAATAATTCTTAGAGCGATAAAATGTATAGACGAACGCAAACATATATTTTGTTAATGTGTTACAATTGATCCCCATTCTGGGGATGGACACAGGCAGACAGGAGATGGGGAATTTAGGTTGGATACCTTTCATAATGCCCCCGAGGTGGGGCTCGATCAATGGTCTGTCATATGATAAACACTACGCAACCGCGGTTTGCCAGACGAAGGCAAACGTATCATAGAATATTTATTTATACAGCAGGAAAAATAAACTTGTCCAACACAAGCTGAAATATAATACTCAAAAGTGGATTACTACTACTACTACTACTACTACTACTACTACTACTACTACTACTACTACTATTACGACGACTACTACAACTATTACTGCTACTTCTACTACTATAGCTAATAATAATAACAATTATTTTTATTATTATTAGTAGTAGTAGTAGCAGTAATATAAATACTTTCATTATTATTATTATTATTATTATTATTATTATTATTATTATTATTACAACAAAAAGCAACATAAAAGGAAATTAAATAGAGAGAGAAATACACACACACATACAGAGAGAGAGAGAGAGAGATAATGGTCAGACCGAAGGAGTTGAAATGTTGAGTCATAAGGCAGTAAATTTAACTGGGCATAAACATCCGGCGGCTGTGCCAACACCTGTTTTTCCTCATAATTAATGATTCTCTCTCTCTCTCTCTCTCTCTCTCTCTCTCTCTCTCTCTCTCTCTCTCTCTCTCTCTCTCTCTCTCTCTCTCTCTCTCCTTTCTTCTTCTTCTTTTTCTCATGCTTCATCTTCTTCTTTAACTGCAGCTTTTCCCATGTTGATATGGGGTCAACTTTTCACCAAGATTCTTAGAGGCCAGGGTGTGGTTATGACACAATGTTTTATGGCTGGATGTCCTCTCAGACTCAATCCTTCTGAAATGACGAGGGTTTGAGACCTTATCCGAGTTGAGCTGGCTTGTTCCCCTTCCTCTCATTCACTCACGCAATCTATCTATCTACTTATCTATCTATATATCTATCTAGCTATCTATCTAGAACTAAAACCTAATAAGGGAAGCCACAAGTATTCGGCCCTTTCCAGTATAAACCCATATATATATATATATATATATATATATATATATATATATATATATATATATATATATATATATATATATATATATATATATATATATATACAGTACACCATTTCTCCCCTTATAAGGGGAGTGGCTGAGTGAAGGCAAATTACTCTGACTTTTTGGGAAGAGAAAATACAGAGGAGGGAAGTTTCAGTCCCCTCGTTCCGCCCCATTCAGTCGGCTCTTACGACACGCAGGGGAACACAGAGTAAGTATTCTACCCCCTCACAACTTTATATACAAACTGCAATAAATGCACATGGCAGGGCCTCACCGACGTAGTCCCTCACATATAAGGAAGGGTGGGAATCTTTTTGGCTAATATCAATAGGTAATATTTCTCTCTCTCTCCTCTCTCTCTCTCTCTCTCTCTCTCTCTCTCTCTCTCTCTCTCTCTCTCTCTCTCTCTCTCTCTCTCTCTCTCTCTCTCTCTCTCTTTCATCAGTACGGTCTGAAGTATAATGGGTATACCAGCTAAATATATTCATTGATTTATTTCTTCTTGCAAGTGTGTGTGTGTGTGTGTGTGTGTGTGTGTGTGTGTGTGTGTGTGTGTGTGTGTGTGTGTGTGTGTGTGTGTGTGTGTGTGTGTGTGTGTGTGTGTGTGTGTGTGTGTGTGTGTGAAAGAGAGACAGAGACAGAGAGACTGCGAAGACTTGGGACGAGATGATATTCTCTCTCTCTCTCTCTCTCTCTCTCTCTCTCTCTCTCTCTCTCTCTCTCTCTCTCTCTCTCTCTCTCTCTCTCTCTCTCTCTCTCAATCCTCTGGAAATCGCAATTTCCTCTCTGAAAGCTCCCCAAATATACTTTACGAAATCCGCTCCGTCTTCCGTATTCGGACTGAAACTGGGCTAAACATTATTATCATTATCATCATCATCATCATTATTATCATTATTGTTATTATTATTATTATTAGTAGTAGTAGTAGTAGTATTTCTTTCTTTATTCATCCAGTTCAATATTTATTTTTTTATTACTGTCGTTATCAAAGCCGTGGCTAAGAAATAAAAGTTTGCTATTATTGACCCTCACTTCTAAAGGCAAACTCACTGAGCCTGCCAAGTTTAATACAGGTCATCGGGCACAAGAGGCTGCCTACTACCCTCTCCTTCTCTTTCCAATAGATTTTGGCAACTCAAATAAATTAATGTCATTAGAAACAACCTGGGGACCAAAAGCTGCGTTAACGATAATATAAATGAAAAAAAAAATTCTTCTTCTTTGCTGTCTCCTCATTCATTCCTTATATTCTTTTCGTCTTTTTCTCATTCTTTGCTTTTTCATATTATTTTCCTCTCTTTATTTCCGTCTTTCCATTCTTCCGTTTTCTTCTATTGTTTCCCTCCCACTTTCATCTCATAATTCTTTATTAATCTTCCCTTCCTTTTTCTTCCTTCTATTATTCTCTCGCTTCCTTTAGTCTTCCTGTAAGTCTTTCTTCTTTTTCTTCTTTCTTTCTTCTTCTTCTTCTTCTTCTTCTTCTTCTTCTTCTTCTTCTTCTTTTTCTTCTTCTTCTTCTTTTTCTTCTTTTTCTTCTTCTTCTTCTTCTTCCTTCTTTCTCTTCTTCCTTTTCTATCTCTCATGATATTTCTTCCGACATTTTTTCTTTCGATCTCTCATTTTTACCTTCTTAACTCCTCCTTCCATTTCTTCTTCAATTATTTTTTTCCTTCTTTCTTAGCCTCCTTCTATCTTCCTCCTCCTCCTCCTCCTCCTTCCATTTCGTCTTTCCTGATCCACGACCAACCTTCAGAGGACCTTACGTGCTGAAACTACATTATTTCACATTCAGACTTTAATCTTCAGCAATGCTTCATCACGTACATGGGAAACGAAGAGCGCTCTCTCTCTCTCTCTCTCTCTCTCTCTCTCTCTCTCTCTCTCTTCTCTCTCTCTCTCTCTCTCTCTCTCTCTGGGACATTGTACATTTAAGCTTCGAGCTCTCTCTCTCTCTCTCTCTCTCTCTCTCTCTCTCTCTCTCTCTCTCTCTCTCTCTCTCTCTCTCTCTCTCTCTCTCTCCTCTCTCTCTCTCTGGGACATTGTTCGTTTAAAATCGAAGCCGAAAAAAATTTTTCAACAAAAAATACAATGATATTTTAGTAAACATAAGTGTTGCTACCATAAGGTGATAACTAACTATAACAAAAGGTTTTTACAATAATTATGACTTTAAGCATATATCTATCTATCTATCTATATCTATGTGTGTGTGTGTGTGTGTGTGTGTGTGTGTGTGTGTGTGTGTGTGTGTGTGTGTGTGTGTGTGTGTGTGTGATTACCTAATTGTGATTACCTAATTGTGTTTACGGGAAAGAGCCCAAAGCTCGTATCTTCCCGTCTCCTGATCGGTTCCATTTTTAGACTTAGTGATACTTATCATACCTGTCCTTAAAACTATGGATTGAGGTAGCATTAACTACCTCCTCGCTTAGCGAATTCCAATTATCAACTACTCTTACACTGAAAAAGTATTTCCTTACATCCTGCAAACAAGTTTTCTTACGAAGCTTCAAACTATGACCTCTAGTTCTAGAGCCAGCCATATCGAAATATCGATCCCTATCCACTCTATCATAACCATGAAGGAATTTAAAGACTGTCACCATATCCCCCCTTACTCTTCTAGCTTCGAGTGATGGCAAGCCTAATTCCCTCAGCCTCTCATCATAACCGAGATTGCGTATTTCTGGCACCAGTTTCGTGGCATGTCTTTGAACTTTTTCAAGCTTAGCTATGTGCTTTTTCAAGTGCGGATTCCAAAAGGGGGCTGCATATTCGAGTTTTGGCCTCACATAGGTTACATAAATATTTCTGAACATTTCCTTGTCCATGTGCCTGAAGGCTACCCTTACATTTGATAAGAATGCATATGCTGCCCTTACTACGCCATTTATATGTATTTCTGGAGACAAATCTGCCAATATGTTTACTCCTAGATCTCTCTCATTTTCTGTCTCCTGAAGTTGTACTCCAGCCACCGAGTAGTCAAGCTTGGGCCTTCTTGCACTTGTACCCATTCTCATTACCTTACATTTTGAGGTATTGAATTTCATTAGCCACTTTTCTGACCACTCATGCAGATTATTTAGATCCTCCTGAAGTTCTCTACCATTGTTCTCGTTTTTTACTTTCTTCACAATCTTTGCATCATCTGCAAACATATTCATGAATGAATTTACAGACTCTGGTAGGTCATTTACATATACAAGGAACAAAAGTGGCCCTAAAACTGAACCCTGTGGAACTCCACTACTAACTCTTCTCCATTCAGACACTGAGTGTCTTACTCTAACCCTCTGTTCCCTTCCTTCTAAGTAAGTTTTTATCCATTCCAAGACATTTCCACCTATTCTAGCCATTGATTGCAGCTTCCTAATAAGTCTCCCATGTGGAACAGTGTCAAACGCTTTCTGGAAGTCTAGGAATATGCAATCTGCCCAGCCCTCTCTTTCCTGTAAGATTTGGCTTACCTCATCATAAAATTCTAATAAGTTTGTTACTGTTGATCTTCCTTCTCTGAAGCCATGTTGCCTCACTGACAAAAAGTTGAAGGATTCCAAGTGAAGAGAGATATGTTTCCTTAGTAGTTTCTCCATAAGTTTGCAAACTATGCTGGTCAAGGAAACTGGTCTATAGTTCAGAGCCGTATCCCTCCTTCCCTTTTTGAAGATAGGTATCACATTTGCTTGTTTCCAGCATCTTGGAATCTCCCCCGACTCCAATGACTCCTTAAATATGATACTTAGTGCCACTGATATTGTGTTTGCGCATTTTTTAAGCACATGAGGGGATATGTCATCAGGACCTGTAGCTTTATGAACATCTAAATCCATCAGCGCTTTGCATACCTCTGTGGCTGTAAGGTTGATGTTCTCTAATACCGGCCCTTGAGCTTCTATCACTGCAATCTGAGGGGGTGGGGTATTTTCTACTGTAAATACTGACTGAAACTCCTTGTTCAATTCTTTGCAGATCTCTTCGTCCGTCTCAGTGATGCTTCCATCCGCTCTCTTTAGCCTTAAAACCTGTTCTTTTACCTTCAGTTTTCCTCTGATAAAGCTGTGGAAAAGCTTGGGATTTTCTTTAGCCTTCCTGGTGATGTCCCTCTCATAATCTTTCTCTGCCTCTCTCCTTTTACTTAGGTAGTCATTTCTTGCTCTTTTGTAGGTTTGCCAGGCATTTATGTTTTTTCTCCTCCTATACCTTTTCCAGCATTTGTCTCTCCACTCCTTAGCTCTTTTACACCCATTATCGAACCATTTCTCTCTGGCATGAATTACACCTACTTTGGTGACAGGTATGCAGCAATCTACTATCTTCCCATATTTCTCACAAAAGATGTCATACATTTCTTGTACAGATTTGTTGTAAAATAAGGTTCTCCAGTCAATAACTGCAAAAAGCTCATTCATTTTGATGTAATCTCCTTTCTGATAGTTCCTCCTCATGTCCTCAGTGCCTCTACTCTCAGGAAGAATGTCTTCAATGATATACTCCATCAACAACACACAGTGGTCACTCTTTCCAATTGGTGGTTCATACTCAATATTTTCAATATCCAACACATTATCTGTGAACACCAGATCAAGTAGTGATGGCTCATCCCCACCCCTGGCTCTTGTTGGTTCCATTACATGTTGGTGTAGGAAATTCCCTTGTACGCAATCTAGGAATCTTGCCCCAAAGGAGTCCTCACCACTGTGTGGGTCAAGATTTATCCAATCTATCTCTTTATGATTAAAGTCTCCCATAATCAAAATCCTACATTTTTTCTCCCGCGCCATGTTAACAACTGAGTTTATGACTTCAATCGTACCTATATGACTTTCCTCATAAATTTCAAGCCTATTTTGGTTCCTTGGTGGGTTGTATACAACAGTTATTATAATGCTCTCTGACCCAGTATTTATGCGAGCAACAAGAAATTCCCTGAACTCACTTTATATAGCCAAGTTTATCTCTTCAACTTGAATCCTCTCACTTATGAGCAGTGCTATCCCTCCACCAGTCCTCTCAGATCTTTCGACCCTTAGTATTCTGAAGCCCTTAGGAAAAGCTGTGACACTGTTTATGTCCTCACTCAACTTAGTCTCTGTAATTGCTACTATATCTGCCTTACTGTTGTGAATCCTATCTTTTAATTCTACTGCCTTACCAGCTAATCCATCAGCATTTGTGTATAACAATCTTAATGAGGCCCCATCCCCTGATCTTCTGTCATTATCTTCTTTATCTCCCCTTTGTCTGGAAGTATTCCGTAACGAAAATTTTTCTTCTCTTCTTCATTTCTTTCATCATTTAACCTTCTTGCCTCTTGCAACAAGTTTTTGATCTTTCCCATCTCTTCCTGTGTTCTGTATCGTCTAATGAACACTTCTTTGCATTCTTGAAGGTCTTTTAGACTTTTTTTTCTCAACAATATTTCCCTACATGTCTCCCCTCTCTCAAAGGTTACTTTTGTTGGTCTCGGCTTTCCTTCCCTCGAATATTTACCTAGTTGGTGTATGTTTACAATATCCTCAGGACCACATACTACTCCAAGCTTTCTTATCAGGTCTACAACGTTAGCTTTATTTTCTTCAAGTCTCCCCTGCCATGTTGGCTCCTGGGATTCACTTATGCCTGAGATTACCACTGTCTTCTCCTTATCAAGTGCCTGTCTGATGAGTGGGTTTGCCCTTTCCATCACAACGTCTTTCATTTTTTTTGTGTGTGTGTGTGTGTGTGTGTGTGTGTGTGTGTGTGTGTGTGTGTGTGTGTGTGTGTGTGTGTGTGTGTGTGTGTGTGTGTGTGTGTGTGTGTGTGTGTGTGTGTGTGTGTGTGTGTGTGTGTGTGTGTGTGTGTGTGTGTGTGTGTGTGTGTGTGTGTGTTGATAAGACTCGTATTCAGGATTAACATCCGCAAAACCTCCGAAAATGCGTTATAAATCTCGTAAGCGTTTAGGTACAATGTTGCTTCATTTTTTTCTTTGCATTTTTACTGATCAATAAAGCACACAATGGTCAAAGCACCCAAAAATATTTTGGCTTCACAAATAAAACATTTTGTTAGGTAAAATACACAATCACCATTTTATAATTTATGTCAGAACGCAAAACGACCGTGTGCGTGCGTGCGTATAAACTGCGTAATGTGTGTGTGTGTGTGATTACCTAATTGTGATTACCTAATTGTGTTTACGGGAAAGAGCCCAAAGCTCGTATCTTCCCGTCTCCTCATCGGTTCCATTTTATACTTAGTGATACTTATCATACCTGTCCTTAAAACTATGGATTGAGATAGCATTAACTACCTCCTCGCTTAGCCAATTCCAATTATCAACTACTCTTACACTGAAAAAGTATTTCCTTACATCCTGCGAAGAAGTTTTCTTACGAAGCTTCAAACTATGACCTCTAGTTCTAGAGCCAGCCATATCAAAATATCGATCCCTATCCACTCTATCATAACCATGAAGGAATTTAAAGACTGTCACCATATCCCCCCTCACTCTTCTAGCTTCGAGTGATGGTAAGTCTAATTCCCTCAGCCTCTCATCATAACTGAGATTGCGTATTTCTGGCACCAGTTTCGTGGCATGTCTTTGAACTTTTTCAAGCTTAGCTATGTGCTTTTTCAAGTGCGGATTCCAAAGGGGGCTGCATATTCAAGTTTTGGCCTCACATAGGTTACATAAATATTTATGAACATTTCCTTGTCCATGTGCCTGAAGGCTACCCTTACATTTGATAAGAATGCATATGCTGCCCTTACTATGCCATTTATATGTATTTTTGGAGACAAATCTGCCAGTATGTTTACTCCTAGATCTCTCTCATTTTCTGTCTCTTGAAGTTGTACTCCAGCCACCGAGTAGTCAAGCTTGGGCCTTCTTGCACTTGTACCCATTCTCATTACCTTACATTTTGAAGTATTGAATTTCATTAGCCACTTTTCTGACCACTCATGCAGATTATTTAGATCCTCCTGAAGTTCTCTACCATTGTTCTCGTTTTTTACTTTCTTCACAATCTTTGCATCATCTGCAAACATATTCATGAATGAATTTACACACTCTGGTAGGTCATTTACATATACAAGGAACAAAAGTGGCCCTAAAACTGAACCCTGTGGAACTCCACTACTAACTCTTCTCCATTCAGACACCGAGTGTCTTACTCTAACCCTCTGTTCCCTTCCTTCTAAGTAAGTTTTTATCCATTCCAAAACATTTCCACCTATTCTAGCCATTGATTGCAGCTTCCTAATAAGTCTCCCATGTAGAACAGTGTCAAACGCTTTCTGGAAGTCTAGGAATATGCAATCTGCCCAGCCCTCTCTTTCCTGTAAGATTTGGCTTACCTCATCATAAAATTCTAATAAGTTTGTTACTGTTGATCTACCTTCTCTGAAGCCATGTTGCCTCACTGACAAAAAGTTGAAGGATTCCAAGTGAAGAGAGATATGTTTCCTTAGTAGTTTCTCCATAACTTTGCAAACTATGCTGGTCAAGGAAACTGGTCTATAGTTCAGAGCCGTATCCCTCCTTCCCTTTTTGAAGATAGGTATCACATTTGCTTGTTTCCAGCATCTTGGAATCCCCCCGACTCCAGTTACTCCTTAAATATGATACTTGGTGCCACTGATATTGTGTTTGCGCATTTTTTAAGCACATGAGGGGATATGTCATCGGGACCTGTAGCTTTATGAACATCTAAATCCATCAGCGCTTTGCATACCTCTGTGGCTGTAAGGTTGATGTTCTCTAATACCGGCCCTTGAGCTTCTATCACTGCAATCTGAGGGGGTGGGGTATTTTCTACTGTAAATACTGACTGAAACTCCTTGTTCAGTTCTTTGCAGATCTCTTCATCCATCTCAGTGATGCTTCCATCCGCTCTCTTTAGCCTTAAAACCTGTTCTTTTACCTTCAGTTTTCCTCTGATAAAGCTGTGGAAAAGCTTGGGATTTTCTTTAGCCTTCCTGGTGATGTCCCTCTCATAGTCTCTCTCTGCCTCTCTCCTTTTACTTAGGTAGTCATTTCTCGCTCTTTTGTAGGTTTGCCAGGCATTTATGTTTTTTCTCCTCCTATACCTTTTCCAGCATTTGTCTCTCCACTCCTTAGCTCTTTTACACCCATTATCGAACCATTTCTCTCTGGCATGAATTATACCTACTTTGGTGACAGGTATGCAGCAATCTACTATCTTCCCATATTTCTCACAAAAGATGTCATACATTTCGTGTACAGATTTGTTGTAAAATAAGGTTCTCCAGTCAATAACTGCAAAAAGCTCATTCATTTTGATGTAATCTCCTTTCCGATAGTTCCTCCTCATGTCCTCAGTGCCTCTACTCTCAGGAAGAATATCTTCAATGATATACTCCATCAACAACACACAGTGGTCACTCTTTCCAATTGGTGGTTCATACTCAATTTTTTCAATATCCAACACATTATCTGTGAACACTAGATCAAGTAGTGATGGCTCATCCCCAACCCTGGCCCTTGTTGGTTCCATTACATGTTGGTGTAGGAAATTCCCTTGTACGCAATCTAGGAATCTTGCCCTGAATGAGTCCTCACCACTGTGTGGGTCAAGATTTATCCAATCTATCTCTTTATGATTAAAGTCTCCCATAATCAAAATCCTACATTTTTTTTCCCCGTGCCATGTTAACAACTGAGTTTATGACTTCAATAGTACCTATATGACTTTCCTCATAAACTTCAAGCCTATTTTGGTTCCTTGGTGGGTTGTATACAACAGTTATTATAATGCTCTCTGACCCAGTATTTATGCGAGCAACAAGAAATTCCTTGAACTCACTTTCTATAGCCAAGTTTATTTCTTCGACTTGAATCCTTTCACTTATGAGCAGTGCTATCCCTCCACCAGTCCTCTCAGATCTTTCAACCCTTAGTATTCTGAAACCCTGAGGAAAAACTGTGACACTGTTTATGTCCTCAATCAACTTAGTCTCTGTAATTGCTACTATATCTGCCTTACTGTTGTGAATCCTATCTTTTAATTCTACTGCCTTACCAGCTAATCCATCAGCATTTGTGTATAACAATCTTAATGTTAGAATCACCAAAGACAACAAAGATGGACATTATCTCTCCCACACATACACACACACACACACACAAGCAACTAATAGGCAAAGAAACTGGCCTGACTACGGCTATCATAGATCCTGCCAACTCAGCGGCCTTAAAGAGTTACGCCAACAGATGAACACGTGGGATGGGCCATGATAGCGCAGTGTGCTCACTTTGATCGCTGAGTAGTAAAGAGTTACCCACTCAACACACGAGCAACGATATCAACATATTCGCATGTCTGAAGAAGTTAAAGCAAAACCTTGAGTGTCTACTGAACTCGCTCAATGAGTACAATACTAGATCTCGGATCTACATTTTATCTATTTTATCTACCTTGGCTGTTTCCCCCTTTAGTTGGGGGGTAGCCGACATCAAAAAAAGAAAACAATAAGGGGATTACTTTGCTCTATGGGTAATGACGAGAGAGCTAGCGACCGTTCAGATGGCACTGCTGGAGTGTCACAGCCCATCCTCCTGGCTCTTCCACAACCTGCGTCGCTTCACAACTACCAACTCCCCTACTGCCCCTACCACAGGGCTACCTCTGTAAGATGCAGCCCCGTGGTAACAGCAGATGTTAATCAGTGCTGTGTCACAATCGCTCGCCACTCATTCCTATTCATAGCACGCTCGCTTGCTTCCCTCACATCCATCCTCTTATCATTCAGGGCTCTCCTTACTCCATCCATCCATCCAAACCTAGGCCTCCCTCTAGCATTTCTCCCATCAACTCTCACATTCATCACCTTTTTCAGCAGTCTTTCATCATCCATCCTTTCCACATGGCCAAACCATTTCAGAACATTCATATCTACTCTGCCTGCAATTTCTCTCCTGACACCCGTTCATGCTCTCACCACTTCATTCCTAACCCTATCCAACCGAGATACACCCATCATACTCCTCAGGCATTTCATCTCAAACACATTTAGTTTCTGTCTCTCACTTACATTCATACCCCATAACTCTGATTCATACATCACAGTTGGCACAACCACTTTCTCATACACAACTTTCTTAACATTCATTTCCAACCCTTTATTCTTCATCACTCCTTTCAATGCACCCAACACTTTACATCCTTCATTCACTCTGTGACACACATCGGCTTCCACTCCACCATTTGCAGCTATAACCGAGCCTAAATACTTAAACTGATCAACTTCCTCAAGTGTCTATCCATTCAACATAACATTTCATCCAGCACCATCCTCATTCCTTGTACACCTCATAACCTTACTCTTTCCCACATTCACTTGCAACTTCCTTCTCTCACACACCATTCCAATTTCTGACACTAACTGACACAGCTTCTCCTCTGAATCTGCCACCACCACAGTATCATCTGCAAACAGCAACTGATTCAACTCCCACTCGTTATCATCACCATCTACCATTCTCAAACCTCGACCACGCACTCGCTCATTCACCTCTCTTACGACTCCATCAATATACAAATTGAACAGCCATGGTGACATCACACAAACCATCCTCAGTCCCACACTCACTGGAAACCACTCACTCACTTTATTCCCTACCCTACCCTAACACAAGCTCTACTGCCCTCATACAAACTCTTCACTGCATGCAACAATTTACCATTAATTCCATATAATCTCAAAACATTCCACATTGTTTCTCTATCAACTCTATCATACGCTTTCTTCAGATCTAAAAATGCAAAATACACATCCTTACCCTTTGCTAAATATTTCTCACATAACTGCCTAACTATAAAAATCTGATCTATACAACCTCTACCTCTCCTAAACCTCTCTGCACTTCCGTGATCACATTTTCTGTCTCATCCCTAATCCTATTAACTAGTATCCTGCCATACATTTTTCCTACCACACTCAAACTTATACCCCTAAAATTACTGCATTCCTACACATCTCCCTTACCTTTGTATAGGGGCACTATACAAGCAATCACCCATTCCGTTGGCACCATTGACAACATAAAGCATATATTACACACTCTCACTAACCATTCCAATGCAGTCATACCCCCTTCTTTCAACATCTCCGCTCTCACACAATCCATTCCAAGTGTTTTACCTGCTTTCGCTTCATACAATACCCTTTTCACCTCCTCTCTTGTAATCTTTATCTTATTTTCATATCCCATTAATGGCACTTGAACACCCCCCACTACCACTATAGCTGCCTCTCTATCTTCCTCAACATTCAGCAAGCACTCAAAATATTCTGCCTAGCTTTTTCTTGCATCGTTCCCTCTTAACATCTGTCCATTCACATCTTTCACTGTCTCTTCCATCCTCGATCCACCTTTCCTTACTCACTTCACTTCTTTCCAAAACTTCTTTTTATTCTCTTCATACGACCTACTAAAATCCTGTCCCCACCTCACATTTGCCAACCTCTTCTCTTCCTCTACCTTCCCTACATAAGGGAACAAAATTCCGGTGCTCTCTCTCTTTCTCTTGTCAATCTATCTATCTGTCTGTTCGTCTATCTATCTATGGGTTCGTCCGTCTCTATATCTATTATTTATCTATCTCTACCTATCTATCCGTGTGTGTGTGTGTGTGTGTGTGTGTGTGTGTGTGTGTGTGTGTGTGTGTGTGTGTGTGTGTAAGCACATCCTTTCTGCCAGGTGCTTCTTGGCAAGGACATAGTGTTAAGGTTCTATGATATTTTCGCCTTTGGAAATTATAACTCAAGATATTTTGCCATAAATATTTGTAACCGCAATAAGAAAAGTTTCCCGTAAGTAAACTTCGCCGTAAAGTAAATATAAGTAATTTTTTGTATCTCAGCGGAAATAAAGTCAAATAGGCCTAAGTGTACTTGCATATAGCCTACATGGTCCCATTTCCCCTTGTAGGGGAGGGGGTGGCCGAGTCAAGAAACACGCATTCATCACGATCCACGCATACCTCATCTACACCTCTTAGCTCCTTGGGGGTAAAGGGTTGCCATATTTCCCAGCCCTACCACCCTGCCTGGGTCACCCACAAGGTAAGCGGGAAAGGATATACTACAGTATGGCCCGACGACTATTTATAGTTAAAAGAGGTCTTATAGTCAAGTTTTAATACCATTTTGTAACTGGAAGGCTTCGCT
>JAXCGZ010011366.1:187500-194195 GCA_037179515.1 Halocaridina rubra | reverse complement strand
TTCACTTGGGGAAACGGTTACACACTGTCAAAATAAAAAAGTCCTTCTAAAGGAGGCACCATCAAAGCCCTTACTAGAAAAAAGGAAGTTCATGACGTAAAACCGGATCATATTTACCGAGATACATTTGTTAATTTTATTTGTCCCCTTATAAAGTGCAAAGAAAATTTTTTTTTTATCATCCTACTTTTTTAATAATCAGATCCTGATTTCCTTGATGGGTCCTCCATGACCCGTTCCACCCATCCGTGGGTGGAGAATCTTAAAAAAAAAAAAAAATGATTTCCTTGTAAACGTGACTCAAAAGCCTCAACTTCACTCTATATTACGCAATAGTAAGTATATGTATTCTAAAGACACGCGCCCGATTTTTTAAAGTGTACACCCAGGATACCATATTGTTAGTTAGCTAAACACACAAATGAATTTCATAAACGCATCTGGCGCGATTCTGCGTATGGCTAGGATCCCGCAAGGGATCCTAGCCATACAGAGAACCGCGTCAGATGCGTTTATGAAATCCATTTGTGTCTAGCTATGGGGGGGGGATCCTAGCCATACACAGAACTGCGTCAGATGCGTTTATGAAATCCATTTTTGTGTGTCTAGCTAACTAACAATATGGTATCCTAGGTTTACACTGTTTAAAAAATCGAGCCAATGTGTGCACTGTTAGCAAAAATAGTCACCACTCTTTCGTCATCACATTTCATATGAACAATGACATGAATGCTTTGTATATATATATATATATATATATATATATATATATATATATATATATATATATATATATATATATTTATGATTGCGACACCAGGACAGGCCAAAAAAAAAATTAATAAATCTACCCTCATCAGGCCTGGGCACGAAGAAAACATAAAGAAAAATAGAGATGGGGAATGTTGTGACCTGTCAGGTGTGAAGGGATAATAAGACATGTGTAACGAATATCCAAGAATATTCGATGTTGATGTAGGCATAGAAAGAGTACCGTAACTGAGGGAAGACTTAACATCGAACTGTCCAGGACAGACTTATCTAAGTCCACAAGACCCTTCAGCTGTATTATAAAAGACTTCGAAGTACTTGATTAATTCCCAAAGATGAGCCCAAGAATAAACGACTCGGTTGGGAAAGATTAAGTCCCAAAGATAAACCCAAAGGGTTAATCTCCTTATTATGTAGATTTTTCAATCTTATCACTTCCTTCACTGGAGTCAACAATGATGCTGTTATCCTAGTTTATTAGTGTCCACTAAGGTAGTCTTATCATTGATTATCAGCCTTATCATACATTTTTATAGCTCTCTCTTTCTATTGTGTCAGCTTGGGATATCTGGTATTAGCTGGAAATAACTGGTTATAAATGGTGAAGTGGTGTGATAAGAGATATAAAGTAGGGGATAAGTGACTGAGAAACGCCTTCGTATACGTAATGACGTCATTGTTACCTACTGCATTGATGGTTGTTATGTATCCACTGCTAGAAAGTTCATTACTTTTATAATATTAAAGATATTCTAAAGTGCACTAGAATTATGTTGAGGATATATATATATATATATATATATATATATATATATATATATATATATATATATATATATATATATATATATATATATATATATATATATATATATATATATATATATATATATATATATATATATATATATATATATATATATATATATATATATGTGTGTGTGATTACCTAATTGTGATTACCTAATTGTGTTTACGGGAAAGAGCCCAAAGCTCGTATCTTCCCGTCTCCTGATCGCCTCCATTTTAGACTTAGTGATACTTATCATACCTGTCCTTAAAACTAGGGATTGAGATAGCATTAACTACCTCCTCGCTTAGCCAATTCCAATTATCAACTACTCTTACACTGAAAAAGTATTTCCTTACATCCTGCAAAGAAGTTTTCTTACGAAGCTTCAAACTATGACCTCTAGTTCTAGAGCCAGCCATATCAAAATATCGATCCCTATCCACTCTATCATAACCATGAAGGAATTTAAAGACTGTCACCATATCCCCCCTCACTCTTCTAGCTTCGAGTGATGGTAAGTCTAATTCCCTCAGCCTCTCATCATAACTGAGATTGCGTATTTCTGGCACCAGTTTCGTGGCATGTCTTTGAACTTTTTCAAGCTTAGCTATGTGCTTTTTCAAGTGCGGATTCCAAAAGGGGGCTGCATATTCGAGTTTTGGCCTCACATAGGTTACATAAATATTTCTGAACATTTCCTTGTCCATGTGCCTGAAGGCTACCCTTACATTTGATAAGAATGCATATGCTGCCCTTACTATGCCATTTATATGTATTTCTGGAGACAAATCTGCCAGTATGTTTACTCCTAGATCTCTCTCATTTTCTGTCTCTTGAAGTTGTACTCCAGCCACCGAGTAGTCAAGCTTGGGCCTTCTTGCACTTGTACCCATTCTCATTACCTTACATTTTGAAGTATTGAATTTCATTAGCCACTTTTCTGACCACTCATGCAGATTATTTAGATCCTCCTGAAGTTCTCTACCATTGTTCTCGTTTTTTTACGTTTTTCACAATCTTCACAATCTTTGTGTGTGATTACCTAATTGTGATTACCTAATTGTGTTTACGGGAAAGAGCCCAAAGCTCGTATCTTCCCGTCTCCTGATCGCTTCCATTTTAGACTTAGTAATATTTATCGTACCTGTCCTTAAAACTAGGGATTGAGATAGCATTAACTACCTCCTCGCTTAGCCAATTCCAATTATCAACTACTCTTACACTGAAAAAGTATTTCCTTACATCCTGCAAAGAAGTTTTCTTACGAAGCTTCAAACTATGACCTCTAGTTCTAGAGCCAGCCATATCAAAATATCGATCCCTATCCACTCTATCATAACCATGAAGGAATTTAAAGACTGTCACCATATCCCCCCTCACTCTTCTAGCTTCCAGTGATGGTAAGTCTAATTCCCTCAGCCTCTCATCATAACTGAGATTGCGTATTTCTGGCACCAGTTTCGTGGCATGTCTTTGAACTTTTTCAAGCTTAGCTATGTGCTTTTTCAAGTGCGGATTCCAAAAGGGGGCTGCATATTCGAGTTTTGGCCTCACATAGGTTACATAAATATTTCTGAACATTTCCTTGTCCATGTGCCTGAAGGCTACCCTTACATTTGATAAGAATGCATATGCTGCCCTTACTATGTCATTTATATGTATTTCTGGAGACAAATCTGCCAGTATGTTTACTCCTAGATCTCTCTCATTTTCTGTCTCTTGAAGTTGTACTCCAGCCACCGAGTAGTCAAGCTTGGGCCTTCTTGCACTTGTACCCATTCTCATTACCTTACATTTTGAAGTATTGAATTTCATTAGCCACTTTTCTGACCACTCATGCAGATTATTTAGATCCTCCTGAAGTTCTCTACCATTGTTCTCGTTTTTTACTTTCTTCACAATCTTCACAATCTTTGTGTGTGATTACCTAATTGTGATTACCTAATTGTGTTTACGGGAAAGAGCCCAAAGCTCGTATCTTCCCGTCTCCTGATCGCTTCCATTTTAGACTTAGTGATATTTATCGTACCTGTCCTTAAAACTAGGGATTGAGATAGCATTAACTACCTCCTCGCTTAGCCAATTCCAATTATCAACTACTCTTACACTGAAAAAGTATTTCCTTACATCCTGCAAAGAAGTTTTCTTACGAAGCTTCAAACTATGACCTCTAGTTCTAGAGCCAGCCATATCAAAATATCGATCCCTATCCACTCTATCATAACCATGAAGGAATTTAAAGACTGTCACCATATCCCCCCTCACTCTTCTAGCTTCCAGTGATGGTAAGTCTAATTCCCTCAGCCTCTCATCATAACTGAGATTGCGTATTTCTGGCACCAGTTTCGTGGCATGTCTTTGAACTTTTTCAAGCTTAGCTATGTGCTTTTTCAAGTGCGGATTCCAAAAGGGGGCTGCATATTCGAGTTTTGGCCTCACATAGGTTACATAAATATTTCTGAACATTTCCTTGTCCATGTGCCTGAAGGCTACCCTTACATTTGATAAGAATGCATATGCTGCCCTTACTATGTCATTTATATGTATTTCTGGAGACAAATCTGCCAGTATGTTTACTCCTAGATCTCTCTCATTTTCTGTCTCTTGAAGTTGTACTCCAGCCACCGAGTAGTCAAGCTTGGGCCTTCTTGCACTTGTACCCATTCTCATTACCTTACATTTTGAAGTATTGAATTTCATTAGCCACTTTTCTGACCACTCATGCAGATTATTTAGATCCTCCTGAAGTTCTCTACCATTGTTCTCGTTTTTTACTTTCTTCACAATCTTTGCATCATCTGCAAACATATTCATGAATGAATTTACAGACTCTGGTAGGTCATTTACATATACAAGGAACAAAAGTGGCCCTAAAACTGAACCCTGTGGAACTCCACTACTAACTCTTCTCCATTCAGACACTGAGTGTCTTACTCTAACCCTCTGTTCCCTTCCTTCTAAGTAAGTTTTTATCCATTCCAAAACATTTCCACCTATTCTAGCCATTGAGTACAGCTTCCTAATAAGTCTCCCATGTGGAACAGTGTCAAACGCTTTCTGGAAGTCTAGGAATATGCAATCTGCCCAGCCCTCTCTTTCCTGTAAGATTTGGCTTACCTCATCATAAAATTCTAATAAGTTTGTTACTGTTGATCTACCTTCTCTGAAGCCATGTTGCCTCACTGACAAAAAGTTGAAGGATTCCAAGTGAAGAGAGATATGTTTCCTTAGTAGTTTCTCCATAACTTTGCAAACTATGCTGGTCAAGGAAACTGGTCTATAGTTCAGAGCCGTATCCCTCCTTCCCTTTTTGAAGATAGG
Organism: Halocaridina rubra; assembly: GCA_037179515.1. Taxonomy (NCBI): domain Eukaryota; kingdom Metazoa; phylum Arthropoda; class Malacostraca; order Decapoda; family Atyidae; genus Halocaridina; species Halocaridina rubra. The sequence continues at coordinate 189,310 of JAXCGZ010011366.1, read as the reverse complement.
TATCACATTTGCTTGTTTCCAGCATCTTGGAATCTCCCCCGACTCCAGTGACTCCTTAAATATGATACTTAGTGCCACTGATATTGTGTTTGCGCATTTTTTAAGGACATGAGGGGATATGTCATCAGGACCTGTAGCTTTATGAACATCTAAATCCATCAGCGCTTTGCATACCTCTGTGGCTGTAAGGTTGATGTTCTCTAATACCGGCCCTTGAGCTTCTATCACTGCAATCTGAGGGGGTGGGGTATTTTCTACTGTAAATACTGACTGAAACTCCTTGTTTAATTCTTTGCAGATCTCTTCATCCGTCTCAGTGATGCTTCCATCCGCTCTCTTTAGCCTTAAAACCTGTTCTTTTACCTTCAGTTTTCCTCTGATAAAGCTGTGGAAAAGCTTGGGATTTTCTTTAGCCTTCCTGGTGATGTCCCTCTCATAATCTCTCTCTGCCTCTCTCCTTTTACTTAGGTAGTCATTTCTTGCTCTTTTGTAGGTTTGCCAGGCATTTATGTTTTTTCTCCTCCTATACCTTTTCCAGCATTTGTCTCTCCACTCCTTAGCTCTTTTACACCCATTATCGAACCATTTCTCTCTGGCATGAATTACACCTACTTTGGTGACAGGTATGCAGCAATCTACTATCTTCCCATATTTCTCACAAAAGATGTCATACATTTCTTGTACAGATTTGTTGTAAAATAAGGTTCTCCAGTCAATAACTGCAAAAAGCTCATTCATTTTGATGTAATCTCCTTTCGGATAGTTCCTCCTCATGTCCTCAGTGCCTCTACTCTCAGGAAGAATATCTTCAATGATATACTCCATCAACAACACACAGTGGTCACTCTTTCCAATTGGTGGTTCATACTCAATATTTTCAATATCCAACACATTATCTGTGAACACTAGATCAAGTAGTGATGGCTCATCCCCACCCCTGGCCCTTGTTGGTTCCATTACATGTTGGTGTAGGAAATTCCCTTGTACGCAATCTAGGAATCTTGCCCCGAATGAGTCCTCACCACTGTGTGGGTCAAGATTTATCCAATCTATCTCTTTATGATTAAAGTCTCCCATAATCAAAATCCTACATTTTTTCTCCCGTGCCATGTTAACAACTGAGTTTATGACTTCAATAGTACCTATATGACTTTTTATAAATTTCAAGCCTATTTTGGTTCCTTGGTGGGTTGTATACAACAGTTATTATAATGCTCTCTGACCCAGTATTTATGAGAGCAACAAGAAATTCCCTGAACTCACTTTCTATAGCCAAGTTTATTTCTTCAACTTGAATCCTCTCACTCATGAGCAGTGCTATCCCTCCACCAGTCCTCTCAGATCTTTCAACCCTTAGTATTCTGAAGCCCTTAGGAAAAACTGTGACACTGTTTATGTCCTCACTCAACTTAGTCTCTGTAATTGCTACTATATCTGCCTTACTGTTGTGAATCCTATCTTTTAATTCTACTGCCTTACCAGCTAATCCATCAGCATTTGTGTATAACAGTCTTAATGAGGCCCCATCCCCTGATCTTCTGTCATTATCTTCTTTATCTCCCCTTTGTCTGGAAGTACTCTGTAACAAAAATTTTTCTTCTCTTCTTCATTTCTTTCATCATTTAACCTTCTTGCCTCTTGCAACAAGTTTTTGATCTTTCCCATCTCTTCCTGTGTTCTGTATCGTCTAATGAACACTTCTTTACATTCTTGAAGGTCTTTTAGACTTTTTTTTTCTCAACAATATTTCCCTACATGTTTCCCCTCTCTCAAAGGTTACTTTTGTTGGTCTCGGCTATCCTTCCCTCGA
>JAXCGZ010011366.1:122500-182500 GCA_037179515.1 Halocaridina rubra | reverse complement strand
TATGTTTCCTTAGTAGTTTCTCCATAACTTTGCAAACTATGCTGGTCAAGGAAACTGGTCTATAGTTCAGAGACGTATCCCTCCTTCCCTTTTAGAAGATAGGTATCACATTTGCTTGTTTCCAGCATCTTGGAATCTCCCCCAACTCCAGTGACTCCTTAAATATGATACTTAGTGCCACTGATATTGTGTTTGAGCAATTTTTAAGCACATGAGGGGATATGTCATCAGGACCTGTAGCTTTATGAACATCTAAATCCATCAGCGCTTTGGATACCTCTGTGGCTGTAAGGTTGATGTTCTCTAATACCGGCCCTTGAGCTTCTATCACTGCAATCTGAGGGGGTGGGGTATTTTCTACTGTAAATACTGACTGAAACTCCTTGTTCAATTCTTTGCAGATCTCTTCATCCGTCTCAGTGATGCTTCCATCCGCTCTCTTTAGCCTTAAAACCTGTTCTTTTACCTTCAGTTTTCCTCTGATAAAGCTGTGGAAAAGCTTGGGATTTTCTTTAGCCTTCCTGGTGATGTCCCTCTCATAGCCTCTCTCTGCCTCTCTCCTTTTACTTAGGTAGTCATTTCTTGCTCTTTTGTAGGTTTGCCAGGCATTTATGTTTTTTCTCCTCCTATACCTTTTCCAGCATTTGTCTCTCCACTCCTTAGCTCTTTTACACCCATTATCGAACCATTTCTCTCTGGCATGAACTACACCTACTTTGGTGACAGGTATGCAGCAATCTACTATCTTCCCATATTTCTCACAAAAGATGTCATACATTTCTTGTACAGATTTGTTGTAAAATAAGGTTCTCCAGTCAATAACTGCAAAAAGCTCATTCATTTTGTTGTAATCTCCTTTCGGATAGTTCCTCCTCATGTCCTCAGTGCCTCTACTCTCAGGAAGAATATCTTCAATGATATACTCCATCAACAACACACAGTGGTCACTCTTTCCAATTGGTGGTTCATACTAAATTTTTTCAATATCCAACACATTATCTGTGAACACTAGATCAAGTAGTGATGGCTCATCCCCACCCCTGGCCCTTGTTGGTTCCATTACATGTTGGTGTAGGAAATTCCCTTGTACGCAATCTAGGAATCTTGCCCCGAATGAGTCCTCACCACTGTGTGGGTCAAAATTTATCCAATCTATCTCTTTATGATTAAAGTCTCCCATAATCAAAATCCTACATTTTTTTTTCCCGTGCCATGTTAACAACTGAGTTTATGACTTCAATAGTACCTATATGACTTTCCTCATAAACTTCAAGCCTATTTTGGTTCCTTGGTGGGTTGTATACAACAGTTATTATAATGCTCTCTGACCAAGTATTTATGCGAGCAACAAGAAATTCCTTGAACTCACTTTCTATAGCCAAGTTTATTTCTTCAACTTGAATCCTTTCACTTATGAGCAGTGCTATCCCTCCACCAGTCCTCTCAGATCTTTCAACCCTTAGTATTCTGAAGCCCTTAGGAAAAACTGTGACACTGTTTATGTCCTCACCTAACTTAGTCTCTGTAATTGCTACTATATCTGCCTTACTGTTGTGAATCCTATCTTTTAATTCTACTGCCTTACCAGCTAATCCATCAGCATTTGTGTATAACAATCTTAATGAGGCCCCATCCCCTGATCTTCTGTCATTATCTTCTTTATCTCCCCTTTGTCTGGAAGAACTCTGTGTGTGTGTGTGCGTAGATGAATGTACGTGTATATATATATATATATATATATATATATATATATATATATATATATATATATATATATATATATATATATATATATATATATATATATGAACCATTTTTCCCCTTATAAGGGGAAAGGCTGAGTAAAGGCAAAATACACTGACTCTTTGAGAAGAGAAAATACAGAGGAGGGGATTCCCAGTCCCCTCGCTCTGCCCCATTAAGTCGACTCTTACGACACGCAGTGGAACAGGAATGAAGTATTCTAGCCCCCAGCTCCAAATCTCTCACTGAAACGTAACAGGACTAAAGTACAGTACTTTTATAACAAACCTTCGGGTATAGGGTACATATTCTGTACGAAAGGGGGAAAAGGGAAGTTATCTCGTGGCGTTTTTTCAGCCAATAATAGTCGCTCTTACGAGGGCTGTACCCTCGCTCCAGCCAATAATTTTAGAGATTTTGCATATTAAAGAAAAATAGAAGAAGAAGAAAACTCTGCGAAACTTTACTGTTGATAAAAAAACGGGTTGCTGCATTTTTATTTTTTTTTTAAGATGTCTATTTACTTTAGAATATAAAATTCAGAATTCTTACTGTTCACGTCAGATATCTCCCAAATTGAATATTCGTTGCACATGTCTTCACATCTGACAAGTCACAATACACTCCAGATCTCTGGTTCTCTCTTTGTTTTCTTCGTACCCAGGCCTGATGAGGGTAGATTTATTTTTTATTTTTTTGCCCGTCCTGGTGTCACAATCATTATAAAAAAAATTAGTAATGTACCAAACCACCATATCTATCTTTTATATTAAGAAAAATGAATTAAAGAAAAAGTAAGAAAGAGAGAGTACAGATTACGTAAATAGATTTAAAAAAAAATATAAGGCATTGTCGTCGTTACCACCGTGTTTCTTTTTAAATGAACGAGCTAAAAGAAAAAAAAATAGAAGAAGAAAAAAGTCCGAAATAAGGGGCGGGACTGAACGCGGAAATTAATAGGTAGAGTGGTCGATCGCTGGTGGGAGGAGGAGGAGCACTGTCACTGACTTCAGAAAATTAGCTTCAGTCATAGTGCAGCTGCGGTGGAAGGAGGTGTTTAGGAAATTCAGACATAATATCTCTGTAGCAGCGATTCAACACCCCCTGAAATCCAAGCGCCAAGGTTAGTGTGTTTTTGCAATATTGGAAAAATAATAGGGTAAAAACATTATTATTATTATTATTCTGCTAGACAATATTTAAACACCCTGACACAATATGATATTGGGTAAGCACACATTGTTTTCACAAGTGATTTTGTCTGAACACCAAAATATGCACATAGTTCAAAGCAGCATAACGCGCAGAGAGAGAGAGAGAGAGAGAAGTTTAATCTGATATATGAATGAATTTCCACTTACAGATATTGATTATCTTAGATACTAGCTTGAGTAGATACTTGATTTCATGTACATATATTTACTTATTAAATTGATATGTAGCTCTTCATATCTTACACTCGAAGTTCTATTTGTTTACGAAAGATATGACATGAGTTGCCTTGACTCAAACAAGGACAACATTTCTTCACCAGAACCTCTTTTTTAGGGATAAATTGAAGAGCAATGGCGTATTTCTGAGTTATCTTCCATTAAATAAGGAAATAACCCCTTCTGTGACGGTTATGTAGATAAATATAAAAAAATACTCTAAATATAATTTACAGACCCAAATGCTAAAATTATTTATTTTATGTTCAAATTAATAATTTATGACAGGGGTCTACATTAATCTACTTCCCATGATTAGAATGTCGTAAACTCGTTCTTTTGTTTTGTTCTGGTTTTACGTCACGGACTCCCTTTCCTACCAACGGCTAGGACGGTTGCCTTCTTGCGAAGGACATGTTTTGGTAGATGTAATCGTTACCCTGAGTGCATGCCCTTGCTAACCTCAGACCGTGACGGGGCGCGAACCCTCGACCTGACGCCTCAAAGTCGCGGACGCTACCGCTTGAGCCACGGAGACTACTCGTTCTTTTGGTGCGAAACTTTAATCATATTAACCCATTTTATTTAAGGAAACCCTTATTTCAGATGTCTGTATTGGGTTAATAATTCTTTTTTTCTTTTTATTAGTTCTATGTAAACAAAACATGTAATTCAGCATTTATTTACCGTTAATGTATAAAATCGTATTGTAAAATTGCTATGCCTGAGACAGACCTATCTTATAATGTGAATTGGCACAAACATCATAAGTCAGACTTCCGGCCTGGAGACGGGGAGTCACGAGCTATCTTTCACATAAATGCTGTCACATCAACTCCTATCTATCCTTCATCTTGGAAACGTACTGTATGCCCTAGTCTAGATCAACCTTTTCCTATGAAGAGTCACCGCTCTCTTCCTTCAACCCTACCGACCTATTGCAATAACCTCTGCTATCGCTAAAGTGCAATCGATTTCAGGGTTGTAGACTGCTTTAAATGACTTGGTTTTCATTTTATTGAACAACATAAAAGACAATTGAACGACATAAAGTACAGATGTCTCAAAAAGCAAGCTAAGCAGAACATATAAAATAATTTGACTTTCAAGGTGGGGTTAACTTTGTCAGGTGGGAACAAACGGCTCGGATATAACTGGTTTTTGCCAGCTTTGTTAGGTTGCTCATGCTGCAACAGCTGTTATATTTATTAAATTTAAAATCACAGTCCTTTTTGCGTAAGATAATTATATGTTACGGAAAGTATGGAAAGAAATGCATTATTTGTAGTACAAGTACAGAGGAAGTTGTCTTGTGTACAATATTTTTTTTTCTCGCTTGCATTGCAACTTCTTGCAGTCTCTGGTTGGAGTCTCTCTCTCTCTCTCTCATATCATTTTCCTGTATTAGAGTAAGCAATGGCGATAACACCAATGGAACCAGCTGCTATGATATTATTATTTGTTGGTTTCTCGTATATATATTTTTATTGCACATTCAATAATTTTCATGATGCATTTTCTTCATTCAGTTAATACAATAGAAAGGCCCCTTAATATTAATTTGCGATAGAAGATCCTACTGTTGGCATGCAGCCAAGAATCGTAGCTCACATATACTCAGAAAAGTAAGCAAGGACGAAGCACACATTAAGGAAATGTGCATAGTACACCTTCTGAACGACCAAATATACCTTACATGGCAACAAGCTTATATAAGAAATTCGTACCCAACTTGTTAATGTTACGTACCACACTGTTACAAACTCACGTGGTATCCTCGTGTCAAAGTATCCACAGTACTTTTTAAGCAATTGTTTTTATTTCAATTCATAATTGTAAATTTTTTAGTTTTGCTTCAAAATTACAAAAATTAATATGACTTCGTCTCCCTTAATATCTGAAAACCTAACATTGCAAACTTTATTTTGTAAGAGTTGTTGCTCACTGTAAAAAAAAAAAAAATATAAGTAGCTTTCGCAGCATTGAAATATTGTACTCTTTCTTTAGTGATTAAACATATTTTGAGACCTTGCAAAAGTAGAACCTTCTTTCTCTCTTGTAAGACAATGTACATACCTAACTGTATTCCCTATCTCCTGGTTCTGTCTCTTTCCTTCACTATTTAATGACTCCTATTCATAGATTTCAAAAGTATGAAACCATTTTGTCTACACTTTTCACGCTAAGAGAATTCCAATCGTCAATTATTCATACACTAAAAATGTACTTTTATATTGTAAAGATTAATTTTGTTTCCTTACAAAATTTCAAGCTGATATTTATATCCAGAGTCATAGTATCAGTGTCAAAACCATACAGTAATTTAATCACCATTACCATATTGCCCCAAATTTTCTTTGTGTTCAAGTGTTGATGGATTTACCTCCTTTTGTCTTCTCATAAATTGATATTTCATCTCTGTTACCAATTTAGTAGCATGCTTTTGAATTTTCTTTAGCTTAGATTTTTTAAGTATGGATTTCAGGAGGATACTGCATATTTAAGTTTAGATCTCACTTATGTCATATAAAATAATTGCAACCATTTGTTTGCCTATATGTCTGAAGGTAACCCTTATGTATGCTAAGAAAACATACTGTAATACACACTACCATTTTATTTACTATGTCCTCTTTTGCCATTGAATTCCTGCACTTTGGTCATCTTCCCCTCATGTTCATTTCTTGACTTTGAAGCTCATTAACCAAACTGCTCCTGGAGACTAATAATGTCTTCCTGAAGGTCTTCACAACTTCCTTTAAGTTCCTTCTGCCAAAACTATGAAAGAGTTTGGAATTTTCTTTAACTCATCTCGCAATGTCCTTTTCATATGCTCCCTTCTTCTCTCTTCATATACGAAGATGCTCATTTATCAAGCTTTTATTTTCCTATCTAACATTTATACTTTTCCTCTATCTATTCCTAGTCTACTATTTGTTTCGTCTCTTATTGAACCATTTCTCATTGGCATTACCAATCTCTATTCTGATAATTGATAGACAACTGATAATGAACTTTCAAATTCATTCTGAAAAATTTTCACACCTTATTTACGTATTTATTTTAAATGGATCCCATTTTTATATAAGTGTAGTAATTATTCATCCTGTTGCAATTTTACCTCTCCACGGTCTCCATTCTTTCAGAAAGAACATCCTTAATACATCATGAACAGAATACACTGATTACCTCGCCAACATGTGGTAGACACTAAATTTGACTTCTGAGTAATGTGTTATCTGTGAAGACTGGATATTCCTCCCACCTAGTCCTTGCTGTTGTCGTCACTTGTTGGTATGAATGATTTCCTTGCGCTCAGTCTGAGAAATTACCGCCAAATTCTTCTTCACAAACTGATTCAAGACTACTCCAGTCAGTTTCCCTGTTATTAAAACTACCATAGTAAAAATCTTGTATTTGTCTCACGCGCAATGTGCACAGCTATATATATATAACATTTAATGTAAATATATTGCTTACCTCGTACATCGCAAGTCTTGATATTTTCCTTGTTGGGTTATATACTGCTGCTCTCTGAGCCTACATTTGTAAGAGCCACAATAAACCCCTTAAAATCACTTCCAATAGCATTATTAATTTCTCCTTTATGAAGAGTTTCACCAAGAAGCAAAGCTATCTTTCTTCTTTCCTAATGACTAGTATTTTTTTTTATTTGATACATTATTTCAGTTTCCAAAGTGATGTGTAGTTACAGTGTATAATAAACTGTTTTTATTAGTTACATCGTTGCCTCTGAAATAATTTTACACAGATTTTCTTAGCATATGAATACCAATTTGCCTTTAAAGAGATCTTTGTTTGCAGAAAGTAGCGGAAGACAAGATGGCTGCACCTATGAAACGATGGCAAAGGATTTATAAATCTTTATCTCTTAGGGCAGTTGCAGGGACCAGAAATGCTACAACATCTACCCGAGGAGTTCCTTATGAGAAAACTATCAAAGTAAGAATAATTCTATTAGTTGATGATGTATTCAGCAAATGAATAATACATAAGGGTTCAGAGTCTGCACACATGAAAACTTGAAACTCCATATTGTTAATCGCTCTCACTTCATTTCATGTTTGCCTCTATTCATTTATGTATCTCCGGCTCAACTATTTGATTTTGAGTTCAAAACTGTTTGAGTTTGAAAGAATTACTTTTAAAACTTATATTTTTTAGAATGTAGTTATTTCAAAATGTTTATTAATTTTATACTAAATATAATGCATATTCATGTATTCATTCAACAATGTATATCTTCATTGGCAAGGATCAAGAAACATCACTCTATTGTGGTCCTCCCACACTACCTTCTGAAGCTGATGTTGTGGTTATTGGAGGAGGCTCCTTAGGATGCAACACTTTATACCATTTGGCTAAGCTTGGTATCACAAATACTGTATTACTGGAGTCTCATAAGCTCACAGCAGGTAGTTCCTTAGTAAATAGCCTGTCATGTAGTTTGAAAAAGGGGTTCATCATCCAGTCACAAGGTCATTTCAGATTCAGATTGTAGCCTAGCTTTGACTTAGCACTATAACTTAAATGTAATAATGCTATTATAAATTATACCGTGCAAGAGACACTTGACGTTTTACAGCATTACAGAGGGTTGATACATGAATTTTCGTGCTTATTGTTATAGTGTTAATTTTTGTATTCATTTTCATAATTGTAAGAAATAACAAAAGTTGCTTTCATTGTTTTGCAGGCACCACTTGGCACACAGCTGGTCTCGTATGGCGCCTAAGACCTAGTGATGCAGAAATCCATCTTATTAACACAACACGAGAGCTTCTTATGAGACTTGAGGAAGAAACTGATATTAATCCTGGATGGATAAATAATGGAGGATTATTCATTGCTTCAAATAAAGTAAGTACCATAAAGGAATTATATTTTCCTCTGTTCATGATAAATTTAGTTAGAGCTCATGTTATTACCTTGAGATTACCTAAAGATATTCAGAATGTGTATGAAGCTTTGTAATGTAGGTCTGTTACTCATGGAAAATATGATTATTTTTCTTAAAATATGTTATCATACTTACAGCGTCGGTTATATTGAACACACTTAGAGTATTTTCCTTATTTGAATTTATCTATGCTTTGCCACTCTGTATGGTTTTGACGACATCTTTCTTATGGTATTATATTCTGGCTCAGTCCGAATAATTCTATTCTATCATCATGGCGGCTTCCAGACATTAATACCTTATCGCAGGGCCGATTGGATGAGTACAAGCGATTGGTGACTATAGGCCGAACACAAGGCATTGAAAGCTACATATTAGATCCAGCCGAAACCAAGAAGCTCTATCCCCTTATGAATGTCAGTGATATCGTCGGTACGCTATACTGTCCTGGAGATGGTAAGTCTTATGTTGCCTATCTTGTCCTTGCAATATCCTTTTATAACTTTTTTTTTTGTAATATGCTCTCTGTGTTCACTTTTTCTCCTTATCCTCTTATTGTTGTTTGCCATGTTAGTATATCCTGCTCTGAGTAGATTTCGTTTTCTGAACTTTCAAAATGGAATAGCTTTATTGTAAATTCTTTAAAGAAAGTTTGGATACCTTTTACAGATTTACAGTTATTTTTCTTTATGATTGATGACTATTATTTGACAATATTTATTCATGTAATTTTACTTGTAGATCTCAGTTTATTACCTAATGGCGTGTTACAAAAAGGTACTGTTGATCCCGCTGGATTTTGCACTGCCTTGACGCGTGCTGCTTCGAGAGTTGGTGCCAAGGTTATTGAAGGTTGTGCAGTCAATGATATTAAGACAGTTGATACTCTTCTAGGAGGCAGGAAAGTTACTGAAGTTCATACAACCCATGGAGTCATCAAAACTGGTGCTGTCGTTAATGCAACAGGTATCTTTGTGTGACTAGCTGCATGTGTATTAGGGATGCTATGAACTATTTAACTCAGTGCTGATATATCTATATATCCTATCACTAAAATGCTGCCATTCTCCTCCATTTTACTTTACTCTTTCCTCAAGCAAATGCATCAAAAGAACGAGTTACTTGGGCTCTATATAGAGTATTCGTACTAGAACCTCCCAATAAGCTTGACTCTTCGTGAAAAAAAATATGAAGTATAGGAATCCCAATCCTTTTGTTCAGCACCGTTTTGTCCTCAATTACGACATACATGGACACAAGAAGGCAATACAGTAGTCTTGTCTCCCATTCTAGTAGACAGAAGAAGGTGCCAAGTAGAGAGAAGAGAATGACCTAGTGGAGTCTTAGAACACTGTCCTTTGTTTGTGAATGAGTGTGTGCTGTTGCTCAGCCACTCCCTTACAAAATGGATTATGGATTTTATATATAGATGGCTTAACAGTTACAAAACTCAAGCACCACAAATATAACACTTGATATTAGTCTATTAAATAATATCAGGAACAGGATATGACTGTTTCATTTATTGGTATAACTACCTAATCTTTGCTAATAGCAGTACACACATCTCTTTCCAGGGGCATGGGCAAGAGATATCACTAATATGGTTGGGGTTGACATACCACTTGCTCCTATGAAACATGCTTATGTGGTTACAGATAAAATTCCAGGGATAGAAAATATGCCCAATGTTCGTGACCATGATGCTTCTGTTTACCTAAGATTACAAGGTGATGCTCTGTCAATTGGCGGCTACGAGAAAGATCCTGTGTTATTAGATAAAGTATGTACCACGTACTGCATTCTTTATACATTGTATGTACCAATTGTTGCACTCTTTAAGACATTGAGCTTTTAATATGATCTTACTCATATTACCATTGATATTAGTGTCTTAATTATGTAGTTTTTAATATTTTCCATGAATTCGTGTTGACCATTTTATTCTGTTAGTGCATTCATCTTGGATAATACTTTAACCCTAGTTCTCTACAGTTAGAGCAGGACTTTGCCTTTGGACTTTATGAACTGGACTGGGATGTCTTCAGTACGCATATTGAAGGTGCAGTGAACAGAATTAATATTTTGGAAAATACTGGAATCAAATCAACTGTTTGTGGTCCGGAATCCTTCACCCCAGACCATAAGCCTTTGATGGGTAAGCAAGTTTAAACAATTTGTGTCTAAAGGAGAAGCCAATACTTCTAATGAATATAAAACTAAGTTAGAAGTATTACTAAGTAATGGACTCGTTAGGATCCTATTTATATCATTATTGAAAGATTATAGACTATAATTGCTTTGAACAATGAAAATGTACATACTGTTTTCTTCATTTTGTTCCTTCAGGTGAAGATCCTACTGTTCAAGGATTTTATCACTGTTGTGGGTTTAACAGTGCTGGTATGATGCTAGGTGGAGGTTGTGGGGATCAGATGGCTAAATGGGTAGCCCATGGCAGACCAGAAATTGATATGTTTGGATATGACATACGGAGGTATGTAAAATGTACCTTGTGATACAATATAATTTTCAGTGGTATGTAATACTGCACTGGCTATAGTGTCTCTTAAATTTGATGAGCATGTTGGCAACTATTTTTGTATATTATGTATGTAACTTTCAGGACCTGACATTTTAGCCAATTTTTTAAATTATTTTCTTCTGAAAGTTCATGTTGAATGTGATGTAAATATAACCCTTCAGTAGAATTTGTTTTCTAATTATTACTTGTATTTATTAGATTTGCGTGGTATCATTATTATTCCCATCGCAAATTGACTGATTAGTTTATAAAAATATGATAAGTAGTTGGCACTACTTGTTGAAAGTGTCCATGAGCTGATAACATGAATCAGATAATAGTTTTGTAATGAACATCTCATATGGAGTCACATGATTAAACTGGCACCGAGAATTGCTCAGCCTTATTAAGAGTGCCATTACATAACTGCTGAAATTTGTTTGTTAAATAAACATATTTTATAGTTTTATCTATATTTTTTTCAAATGCAACATTATATCATGCCTATATAAATATTTAACCTTAACGCTGACAAGAGAACCAAGTTGGCAAATATCATACCACGTTGATTTTCACTCTCCCGAAGACTTGTGCAACCCTTGTTCTCCAATTAGTTTAAGTGATTTCCTCCGACATTTTGAAAATATACAAATAGGAATCTCTAAGCTTTCGCGAGGGTTGATAGTTTACATGTTAAAGGTTTTATGATTACGTTGGTATATACGACTTTGAAGTAACTAAGTAAAATTGTTTTCTCTTTCTTTCAAGAGTCTTTCCAGTTTAATCAGGGTCATCTTCCAAGGATGAAAAATGTTAGTCGGTGTCATAAAAGAATTAGGATGTAATATACCTTTAAATATCTTTGTCCTCTCTTTTCAGATTCCACACACCCTTGAATTCAGACAGATTTTGGGTAACAGCAAGATCTCATGAATCTTATGCAAAAAATTATAGCATCGTGTTCCCTCATGATGAAGCTCTAGCGGCTCGAAATCAAAGAAAATCTCCTCTACATGACGTAAGGCTTTGATTATCTCTCTCTCTCTCTCTCTCTCTCTCTCTCTCTCTCTCTCTCTCTCTCTCTCTCTCTCTCTCTCTCTCTCTCTCTCTCTCTCTCTCTCTCTCTCTCTCTCTCTCTCTCTCTCTCTCTCTCTCTCTCTCTCTCTCTCTCTCTCTCTCTCTCTCTCTCTCTCTCTCTCTCTCTCTCTCTCATTGCTCTGAAATACATTCCTTTTATATATTTTTGCTGCCAATAGGAAATAAGCTTAGTTTCATATTTGTAATTCTTTGTTGTTATGATTATGATCATGAGACTGACTCTCATTAGGTCTTAGAGGCACAGGGATGCGTTTTCCAAGAACGTCATGGTTGGGAGCGACCTGGATGGTTTAATTCTGAACCTACACCTGTACAACCTTATGACTGGTATGGAGCATATGAAAACCAGCCCAATACAGATCAGAGGTACAACACAGCGCTCGTAGCCGACTACACATTTGATTTTCCTTTACATCATAAATTTGTAAGTATGGATATCAGAATTTATGAAAAATAATTAAATATGTAAAATATTAACTGGTGGAGATACATATAGTATCTTGCTTTTAGGGTCTGAATTTTAAGAGTTCTTTTCTACAGATTCAAAATGAATGCTTAGGATGCCGCAATGCCGCAGCAATATTTGACATGTCTTATTTTGGCAAATTCTATATAACGGGTCCAGATGCCCAGAAGGCAGCAGATTGGCTTTTCTCGGCTGATGTGAACAAAGAGTTGGGAAGCACACTTTACACTTGTATGCTTAATAAACAAGGTGGCATTGAAGCTGACCTTACAGTGGTTAGTGTTTTAGCTACTAGAATTGCATGATAAAACATTATGATGCATAGAATTCCATAAATGACCTTTGAAATATTTTTGATGGGCTGCAGTAACTTCACCATGAATCAGTATGCTTTTAATGGAATATGTATCATATATTTACCGATATCTCTTAGAAAACTATAATAACAGGATTCATTCCTCTGTATATTAAAACTCTGTATAATCACAGTTCTTAAAACGTGCTTTATATTGCTGTACAGAGTGTATTAATACTCTGTTAACTCACACTTCTTAATACGTGCTTTATATTGTTGTACAGTGTTTTAAAACTGTTATATTACAATTCTTAATACGTGCTTTATATTGCTGTGCAGAGTATGTGCGATGGTGGGTCTGGTTCCCCATGCGACCCAGCTTTTGAAGGAAGAGGTTTTTACTTAGCTGCTGGAGGAGCTGCTGCTTTGCAGAACCTTGCCCATGTTCTAAAGGAAATAAGAACTTATAAATGGAATGTCCAAGTACTAAATCACACAGATGACATGGCTATGATGTCGTTGCAAGGACCTCACAGCAGAGATATTCTCAGGACCCTCTCTTCAACAGATTTTAGTAATGATTCCTTCCCATTCTCAACTCATAAAGTGATAGAGGTAGCTGGTCATAAAGTTAGAGCACTGAGACTCTCTTTCGTTGGTGAAATGGGTAAGTGTTGAAGAATACACTGTAATAAAAACAATATCTTGGATTTTAATATTTGACCTCATTGACTTTAATTGGCTGGCTTAGATTATTCAACAATTTTAAGTCATGAAACAATAACAAGTCATTTAATGACTCCTTTTGTCCTTGTAGGTTGGGAGCTACATATTCCAAATGAATCAGCTGTTGCTGTTTATAAGGCCCTTATGGAAGCTGGTAAGCCGCATGGCTTAGTGAATGCAGGGTACCGTGCCATTGATTCTCTCTCCTGTGAAAAAGTAAGTTTTCCATGAACATATATTTATTTAACGTAATATAAATACGTTTGTGATGTATGAACTGAATGGTCCTTGTTGAAGGGAAAGTGTCCTAGTGGTACAATGTTATTGTAGTTTGATTGTAATTCTAGGTAGTATCTTATTCTCTGATATTGCTGTTTGTTACAGGGTTACAGACATTGGCATGCCGATGTCCGTCCAGATGATTCACCTTTAGAAGCTGGCCTCGCATTCACTTGCAAATTGAAAACTAGTACAAACTTCTTAGGACGTGAGGCAATAAAGAAGCAGAAAGTAAGAGGCATTACTAAAAAGCTGGTGACAATAACTGTAGATGACCCTTTGATACCACTGTGGGGTTTGGAAGGCATCTGGCGAGATGGAAAGCCTGTAGGATACATTCGCAGAGCAGATTATGCCTTTGCTCTGGGACGATCTCTTGGCTATGGCTATGTACAACACCCTGACAAAAGTATTGTAACAAATGATTTCTTAAAATCTGGCACGTGGAAAATAGAGTCAATGGGAGAGTACATTGATGCAACAGTTCATATTCGACCACCATTTGACCCCAAAAACTTGCGTGTGAAAGGATTATATGAAGAACTTCCTAAGCCTGGGGTTGCCAAAGCGTTAGTGTAGTACAGTCTTAGATATCATAGCTTTAGCACGTTTTTGTGCTGTATAATTAGCTCGCATATAGTGATATGTGTATATTTTAGCTCTTGACTGACATCTCAGATCTTAAGGTATAAAACCCACAGTTATTCAGAAGCAAAGATAAGTCTTGTATGAAAGAGTCTAAAGGAGGGTAAAATATGATAAGTACAAGATATTGCAATATACTTAAGAACTATTTAATGTAGGAAGCTATATCCTGTTCTAATACTGTGAACTAAACTAATATACATTTAAAGTTATATTCAGAAATTGATAGAGGTCCTGCAGCAGAGAAGATGGATAACAAAAGAATTTTCAAGTGTACAGCTTTGGTGTTGTAATCAGAGTTGCACAATTCATGGCTTTGTCTCCATTAGTTTACTCTTCAATTAGTTTCAATGTATAAAATTGGTGATTTATTTTTCTCTATATTCTATTTTTATACTTCATTTTTTTTTGTAAATGTTGTATTTCCCTTTTTCTAATCAGGTCCTTAATCTATGAATATCTTAATTTCTTTTGTAATAATGTCTGATACACATGAAATTAAAGGCATTCTTTTAAAACTTCATTTGTGAATTATTTGACTGCGATACCATACATTATATAAGAACAGGCACAATTTAAGTCTGCTTATACTTATCGTTATAACTTTTATCTCAACCTGTTGTGATTAATATATACAATGAAGATATTTCTAATATTTTCTCAGTTAGTTAAAACTGCAAATTTTTTGCGCTCCTTTGGTTCAGGTGGGATGATGGTGTGTAGAGTACATTATTAAATATTGTTTTAATTTTGCCCAGGGTTAATGTTTCTGTCATATATGTTAGTGAATATTTGAATGTTTTACCTGTCATGATGCTATGAGAATAAATATTTAATATACTCAACGGTAAAGAGAAGCAAATATAAAGAGAGCAGGGTCATTCCCTGGCTCTTTTAACTCATAGAGAGTATCTCATTTTTTCCTACAATTAACATACCTATCTCAGATGATTTCTCCCTATATACACTTAAGCAGTGTCACTGTAAACTTGGCTTGATTTTTTGTCACGTTGTTTGTTTGTACATATACCAATATTATGCAAAAATAAAATACATCAAGTAGGCTTGAATATTCACAGTTTCAACTAAATAATTGAATGGACAGAACCATCAAATTTAAAACCTTGTGCGGTATTCATTATTTTTATGAACCACAGGACCATTATGATATTAAAATTATTCTATAGTGTTCATGTTGTGCCCGCCCTGTGGGGCGGGCACAACATCAAAGAATAGCCTCAACGTATTCCCTGCGTGTCGTAAAAGGCGACTAAAAGTGGACGGGGCGGGGGGACTAGGAATCCCCCCTTGTATCAACCTCCTGTGAGACGTCAAAGAAGAAGGGGAGTAGAGGGGAGAATAACTTCTCCTCAAACTCTAGTTTTGGGGTGTCTAAATGTGCGTGGTTGTAGTACGATAGAGAGCAAAAGATGTGAGATTGGATATATGTTTGGTAGGAGGAGGATGGATGTATTGGCATTGTGTGAGACGAAGATGAAAGGAAAAGGAGAAGTGGCATTTGGTGATGTGACAGGTAGGGTGTCTGGGGTTGAAAGGGGGAGAGCAAGAGAAGGTGTGGCATTATTGCTGAGTGAATGGATGGTAAATCAGGTAGTGGAATGGAAAGAAGTGTCATCTAGGCTGATGTGGGTGAGGGCTAGGATAGGAAGGGAATGTTGGGCTTTTGTTAGTGCATATGGGCCAGGATGTGAGAGAAGTGAGGAAGATCGGGATGAATTCTGGAATGAGTTAACTAGATGTGTGGATGGTCTGAGTAGAAGGAACTATGTAGTTGTGTTGGGTGACTTGAATGCCAGAGTGGGTGATGGAGAGATAGAAGGTGTTGTAGGAAAGTATGGGGTACCAGGTGGGAATGAGAGTGGCGAGAGACCGTTAGATATGTGTATGGAGCAAGAATTGGTGATAGGTAATAGTTTATTTAAGAAGAAGTTAATAAATAAGTATACATGGATGAGAGTGGCAAATGGAAAAGTGAAAGAAAGAGCATTGATGGATTATTTGTTGGTAGCAAAGAGCATGGTTGGTAGAGTGAAAGATGTACATGCATTCAGGAGTGTGGCTGCTGGGATGTATGATCATTTTTTGGTTGAAGCAAAAGTGGCAGCAAAAGAGTGGGGAAATAATGTGGGGGGATGTAGAAGGGAAATAGTGAAGGTGGAAGAGTTGAAAAAGCCAGAGAAGAGACAGGAATATCAGGACAGGTTGAGAGTGGCATATGACAGGGTGAAAGAAAGTGAAGTTGGGGAGTTAGGGGAGGAATGGGGGTTGATGAGAGAATGTTTTGTGGGACATGCAAGTGATGTGTGTGGAAAGAGGTTTGTTGGAGGTGGCATGAGGAGGGGTAGCGAGTGGTGGAATGAAGGGGTGAAAATGAAGGTGGAAGAGAAAACGAGGGCTTTTGAGGAATGGCTGCAGTGTAAAAGTAGGGAGAAGTATGAAAGATATAGGGAGAAAAATGTGGAAACCAAGCGGAAGGTAGAGGAAGAGAAGAGGTTGGCAAATGTTAGGTGGGGACAGGATTTTAGTAGGTCATATGAGGAGAATAAAAAGAAGTTTTGGAAAGAAGTGAAGAGAGTAAGGAAGGGTGGATCGAGGATGGAAGAGACAGTGAAAGATGTGAATGGACAGATGTTATGAGGGAACGATGCAAGGAAAAGATGGGCAGAATATTTTGAGTGCTTGCTGAATGTTGAGGAAGATAGAGAGGCAGCTATAGTGGCAGTGGGAGGGGTTCAAGGGCCAGTAATGGGAGATGAAAATGAGAGAGAGATTACAAGAGAGGATAGTACATTGGGTATTCAAATAAGATACATATATATTTCAGGTAGACATCTGTGGTGTACGATATAGACATACTAAAACAAACAAATCATAAAGATGAGTGTACCATTAAAATTACAAGTAAAATCTTCCTTTAAGAGTAACTTCTTAAGATTATATTTAAAAGTATACACTGAACCAGCATTTTTTAGTTCTCTGGGAAGCTGATTATATAAATGAGGTCCACGAATGCTTACATCTCTTGAGCCAATATCAGGAAGTGAAAAGGGCATTGTATGAAGCAAAAGCTGGTAAAGCACCTGGAATGGATGGTGTGAGAGCGGAGATGTTGAAAGAAGAGGGTGTGACTGCATTGGAATGGTTAGTGAGAGTGTTTAATATATGCTTTATGTTGTCATTGGTGCCAGTGGAATGGGTGATTGCCTGCATAGTGCCCCTATACAAAGGTAAGGGGGATATGTTTGAATGCAGTAATTTTAGGGGTATAAGTTTGTTGAGTGTGGTAGGAAAAGTGTATGGTAGGATACTGATCAATAGGATTAGGGATAAGACAGAATATGTGATCGCGGAAGCGCAGAGTGGTTTTAGGAGAGGTAGAGGTTGTATAGATCAGATCATTATAGTTAGACAGTTATGTGAGAAATATTTAGTAAAGGGTAAGGATGTGTATTTTGCATTTTTGGATCTGGAGAAAGCATATGATAAAGTTGATAGAGAGGCTATGTGGAATGTTTTGAGATTATATGGAATTAATGGTAAATTGTTGCATGCAGTGAAGAGTTTGTATGAGGGCAGTAGAGCTTGTGTGAGGGTAGGGATTGAAGTGAGTGAGTGGTTTCCAGTGAGTGTGGGACTGAGACAGGGATGTGTAATGTCACCATGGCTGTTCAATTTGTATATTGATGGAGTTGTAAGAGAGGTGAATGAGCGAGTGCATGGTCGAGGTCTGAGAATGGTAGATGGGGATGATAACGAGTGGGAGCTGAATCAGTTGCTGTTTGCAGATGATTCTGTGGTGGTGGCAGATTCAGAGGAAAAGCTGTGTCAGTTAGTGTCAGAATTTGGAATGGTGTGTGAGAGAAGGAAGTTGCGAGTGAATGCGGGAAACAGTAAGGTTATGAGGTGTACAAGAAATGAGGATGTTGCTGGATTGAATGTTATGTTGAATGGAGAGACACTTGAGGAGGTTAATCAGTTTAAGTATTTAGGCTCAGTTATAGCTGCAAATGGTGGAGTGGAAGCAGATGTGTGTCACAGAGTGAATGAAGGATGTAAAGTGTTGGGTGCATTGAAAGGAGTGATGAAGAATAGAGGGTTGGAAATGAATGTTAAGAAAGTTTTGTATGAGAAAGTGGCTGTGCCAACTGTGATGTATGGATCAGAGTTATGGGGCATGAAAGTAAGTGAGAGACGGAAACTAAATGTGTTTGAGATGAAATGCCTGAGGAGTATGACTGGTGTATCTCGATTGGATAGGGTTAGGAATGAAGTGGTGAGAGCAAGAACGGGTGTGAGGAGAGAAATTGAAGCCAGAGTAGATATGAATGTTCTGAGATGGTTTGGCCATGTGGAAAGGATGGATGATGAAAGGCTGCTGAAAAAGGTGATGAATGCGAGAGTTGATGGGAGAAATGCTAGAGGGAGGCCTAGGTTTGGATGGAGTAAGGAGAGCCCTGAATGATAGGAGGATGGTTGTGAGGGAAGCAAGCGAGCGTGCTAGGAATAGGAATGAGTGGCGAGCGATTGTGACGCAGCTCTGATGGGCATCTGCTCTTACCACGGGGCTGCATCTTACAGAGGTAGCCCTGTGGTAGGGGCAGTGGGAGGAGTTGGCAGTTGTGAAGTGACACAAGTTGTGGAAGAGCCGGGAGGATGGGCTGTGGCACTCCAGCAGTGCCATCTGAACGGTCACTAGCTCCCTCGTCATTGCCCATAGAGCAAAGTAATCCCCCTATTTGGTTTCCTTTTTTGATGTCGGTTACCCCCCAATTAAAGGGGGAAACAGCCAAGGTAGATAGATAGTGTTCATATTAATATTTAGTTTTATCTTACTGAGTACTCATTTTTTATATGTTCTGACATTACTTATATAAATTGAGAGAGTTCGTCCTAATATGGATATTTTTTCTTACTCGAAGAAGGATGAAGTTATGAAGAATAAAATTCCAAAATATTTGCTGCTTCCTTCATGGCTATAGCAATGTGTTAAAGTTTTTTTTTATGAGTGTGACACCGGGACAGGCAAAAACTGCCCTCATCAATAAAGGCCAGGGCACGAAAAAACACCAAGACGAAGGAAAAGAAAAAGGTTAAGGACGAAGCAGAGATGAGGTAATGATACACAGAGGAAAACGACAGACAAAAAATAGTCAAAGTACAGAGGACCTAGAGATATGTAGGATTATGCCCTTTTATTAATACAGAGGAATTTCAAACTTCTCAGATATGGAGAAGATTAATGCAATATTTATGTAATTCCAAGACATTTGCTGCTAATTCTGAACAGTACAGAAGGAGTTACCAGATGTATTTGTATTCAAAGACTTCACTGAAAATGCAAAGCTCTTGATAAACATGAAAAGATGTAAATTACGTGAGTTAGGAAATTGTAATATATCACCTACTGGGTTCATATATTGAACATTCCAATACACAGAAATTGTATAATAAAAGTTGCAAAAGTGTTTTTTGGTCTTTTAGAAAAACGAAATATTAATGGAAAGCAATCTCCTTTAATATTTCTAAATCAAAGAAGATCATTTTTATAACGGTATCAAAAGTCAACTACAGTATACTGATTTTAGATGCAATTTGATTAAAGCATTAGTTATGTGCACTCTGACCATAATGATATATAAAAAAAAATTCATAGAATATTGATATGCTTATGTCTGCAAGCAGAACTATTTTCATAGCAACTCTTCTGCTATTGGAGTTAAATTTTCACATGCCAAAATACGTTATTAGAAATTTACGAAAATATTTGGACATTTGACACAAACCATCGAGAGATTAGTCCAGATCATTTAAACCAGGAGATATCTTATAAGCTAATAATAATAAGCCAAGTCCAAGTGCCTGGAGGCTACCCTTATGCTTGCTAGGGAGGAATATCCTGTTTTAATTATGCCATTTATATGCATTTCTGGGGGTCAAATCAACCAATATTTATATTCCTAGATCACATTCATTCTTTATTTCTTGAAGTTCCGTGCCAGCTGATGATTACCTGACTTTGGCTTGCTTGAACTGTTTTCCATTCTCATTACTTTACATTTTGAAGCATTGAATCTCTTAAGCCACTTGTCTGACCACTGATGCATACTCTTTTGGTCTTTTTGAAGAGCATTCCATTAATCTCGCCTTTTACCCTCTTCACAATATCTGCATCATCTAAAACATATTTAAAAGTGCATTTACAGATTCCAGTAGGATATTTACATATGTAAGGAACAGAAGTAGATTTACTACTGATTCCTGTGGAACACCACTGCCGACCTATCACCCCTCAAACAGGTCATGTCTTACTCTGTACCCTTCCTTTTAAATAAGTCCTAATGCACTCCAAGACATTTGCAAATATTCTTGCCACTACTTGCAACTTCTTAATAAGTCTCCTAGTGGGAAGGTATAAAATGCCCTCTGAATATATGAGACTAGGTAATCTACGTTACCCTCTTTCTTGTGAGATTTGGCATATATATATATATATATATATATATATATATATATATATATATATATATATATATATATATATATATATATATATATATATATATATATATATATATATATATACTCACTCAACCCTTGATATAACAGACCTCGATTCAACAGACTTTACATTTTATCTGGAGCAGCAGTTTACTGTCTTTCACTTGTAGCATCACCAGACAAGAGTCACTGCTTCAAGAGAGAGAGAGAGAGATGAGAAACACTTAGGCAACTATTAACTCTGTGAATTGCAATAATAATAATAATAATAATAATAATAATAATAATAATAATAATAATAATAATAATAATAATAAGTCTCATATATATATATATATATATATATATATATATATATATATATATATATATATATATATATATATATATATATATATATATATATATATATATATATATATATATATATATATATATATATATATATATATATATATATATATATATATATATATATTGATACGTTCTCTATAAAACACGTAATAAAGAAAACTATAAGCTCGTAGAGGAGGGACTTTAGAATAATTAAATGAATCAATCTCCCTCTCCCTCTCTCACTCACACACACAATATAAAAATGTTGAATGTATCATATTTATAGTGTGTTGACATTTTACTTTGTCACACTGGATGTTGAGTTTCATGTTGTGCTTGATTATTATTATTCTTTTTTTCGTAATGTGAGTGTTTATATATTAGCCACTAAAGACCCCCCTTCCGCAGGAAACATATGCCAAACGTAATTACAGGATCGAGATCCCCCTCCCATTAAGGTAAAGGTAAAAGTTGCCGGGTTTCAGTTCCGATATCCATATAAGATGCTCCTCAGAACGTCAGCCGGGGCAAGCCCCAACCCCCACTGAGGTGACCAGCCACAGCAGTAACCTCCCAGTAAACAGCTTGAATTCTCGGCCTTGGACGGGAACCGATACCCCGACCTCGTGAATGCAAAACCATCGCGTTACCACTGTACTAGCCAGAGGCTAGTACAGTTGAGTGTATATACATACAGGGCTTACCAAAAAAAATTAACGCACATATGACCACAATTAAAAAAAATAATTAATCACTCTTCAAATGACAATAAATCTATTGCTTATTTTATGGGGAGTCAAAATGTACTCAAATTTTGCCTTCGCATAAAATAAACAATACATTTATTGTCATATAAGAAACGAGCATATTTTTTCTTTAATTTATTTAAAAGCGAGTACATTTTTTTTTTCTGGACACCCTGTATATGAGTGTGACGCTGAGACAGACAAGAAAACTGCCCTCGTTGGACTCGAGCACCAAGAAATTATTGATACGACGAAAAAGTAATCAATCTCGTATCACTCTTTCTTCTACTCTTAACTCCGATTTGCAGAGAGTATCTGAATGGGGCACTCAAAATTTAGTTAAATTCAATGCCTCTAAGACACAGTTTCTGGCTATCTCTTTATCTTCTTCTCCTCCTAATAACCCTATTGTCTTCGAAACTAATGAAATTTACCCTCTTAACTCTATCAATATATTAGGAATCCACATAGCCTTTAACTTGTCTTGGAGGAATCACATAATCCAAATTTCTAAATCTTCATCCAAAAAATTGGGGGTTTTGTTTCGTTTTCGTTATTACTTTTCCTCATTGCAGTTACTTAAAATTTACAAAGGTCTTATCCGCCCCTGCTTAGAATACTGCTCACACATCTGGGGTGCTTCTTCCTTTACTTATCTTCTTGATAGGGTTCAATCTAAGGCAGTCAGACTTATTAATGATCCTTCTCTTACTTCTAACTTGGATTCTCTCTCTCTTCGCCGTAAGGTATCTTCCCTTTCGCTTTTCTATCGCTACTACTTCCATCGCTGCTCTGATGAGTTGGCGAGTTGCATCCCTCCTCCACTGCCGAGGCCGCGTAACACTCGCCAAGCGGCCTCATCTCACAGGTACTGTGTGGAGATTTGTAGCTCGCGGATTGGTCGGTGCAGCGACTGCTTCTTCCCATCTACCTCCAGACTCTGGAACTCTCTTCCTCCTTCTGTCTTTCCTAGTTCTTACGACCTTTCATCCTTCAAAAAGCAGATCTATCGTCATCTCAGAGCCTAGTCCTCCATATCTCTGGGTCCTCTTTACTTTGACTGTTTTTTCTGTCTGTCGTTTTCCTTTGTGTGACATTACCTCATCTCTGCCTTGCCCTTAACTTTTACTTTTCCTTCGTCTTGGTATTTTCTCGTGCCCGGGCCTTTGTTGATGAGGGCAGTTTCTGCCTGTCCCGGTGTCACACTCTTAAAAAAAAAAAAAAAAGATAAGGATAAACAAAAGGAATAGGGCACACACAGAGAGAAGAGTTGAAGTAATGAAGACCTAGAGATATGGCAGGATTATGCCCGTAGATGATGACAGATCAACTTTTTGAAGGGAGATAAGAGTTAGAAAAGACAAAATGAAGAAGAGTTCCAGAGTCGACAGTGACACAGAAGAAGCAGTCACTGCACCGAACAATCAGTGAGCTACAAATCTCCAAACAGTACCTGTGAGACGAGGCCGCTCAGCTTGGGCTACATGGCTCAGCAGCGGGGGTAGGATGCAACTCTACAGCTCATCAGAGCAGCAATAAAAGTTGCAACAATAGAAAAGAGAAAGGGATGATACCTTACGGTGAAAAGAAATAGAATCCAAATTAGAAATAATAGAAGAGTCACTGATCAGTCTGACCACCTTAGATTCAACCCTATCAAGAATAGTATATGAAGAAGTACCCAATATATGAGAGCCGTATTGTAAGCAGTGACCAATATGACCTTTATAAATATTAAGTAACTGAAAAGAGAAAAAGTAATAATGAAACCAACACAGAATCGCCAATTTTTTAGATAGCAGATTTAGAAATTTGGATTATGTGACTTCTCAAAGACGAAGTCAGAGGCTATCTGCATTCCTAATGTTGATTGAACTAAGAGGGTAAATTTGAAGACAATGGGGCTATCAGGAAGAAAAGATAAAGACATAGCCAGAAACTGTCTTGGAGGCAGTAAATTTAACTAAATTTTGTGTGGCCCATTCAGATATTCTCTGTAAATCGGAGTTGAGAGTTGAAGAAAGCATGATACAAGACTGATGGCGAGTAGCAGATAAAGGTTGTGAAGGGAAGGCAGAGGATATCTGAAAGGTAGAATCATCGTCAAAGGTGTGGAGTAGAAAGGAAGATGGGGATTGGAGAATATTGTTGATGAAGAGAAGAAAAAGAGTAATCAAAAGAACAGAGCCCTGTAAAACACCACTGGTAACAAGGAATGAGCTAGATGTTGCACTGTCACCAACCACAGATATAAAGCAGTCAGAAATAAAACTAAAAATCAGAGAACAGAGAGAAAGAGCAAAGCCAGAAACAGGGAGTTTGGCCATCAAAGCATTGTGCCACACTCTGTCAAAAAAACTTAAAAATATCAAGGGTGACGACAAAGGATTCCCCATGCATAGTTCTCCTAAGATGATGACCATACATGAGTGAGGTAGGACAGCAGGTTACCAGTGGATCTTGCCTTACAGAACCATATTGGAGATCGGATTCAAGATGTTTCATAAAGCAGAAACTGCAGTAGCGGAGATTAGGACAATTGGTAGGTAGTTTAAAGGAATAGAGTAGTCACCTTTCTTAGGAACAGGCTAACTTAGAGTGTACTTCCAAGATGAAGGATAGATACTGGTTGAGAGAACGAGGTGAAAAGGACGGCAAAGCACAAGCATCAGTTCATCTGCAAATTCCTTTAGGAACCTTGCAGGGATACCGTCAGGTTTAGATGCCTTGCTTGTCTTCAGAGTGCAAAGATCATTACAGATTTGTGTGAAGAAAGAATAGGGGAGGGCATAGGGTTAGAGAGGCGTAAAGTGCAAGGGACAGGTGCACTGGAAAAGATTACAGAAGAATTGAAAGAAAAATGAGAGCCAAAGAGAGTGGCCTTGTCAGTGGGACAGCAAGCTATAGATCCATCAGGACATATGAGAGGGGGGAAACTTGAGTTGCAGAAGTCTTTGGAGAGGTTTGTGACTAAGGACCAGAAACATTTATCAGTAGGAAAGGAGTTAAGTCCATCAAATTTCCCTCTCAAAAAGGATGCTTTACACATTCGACTCTGAGCAGTGCAGCGATTCCTAGTAGTATAAAAAGCAAAGAGACTTAAATAAGAAGTAGAGGTTTGGTGCGACTGGTATGCCCAATCTCTGGTATAACTGCCCATGGAGCATGCATGGGTAAACCAAGGATTAGGGGGAGAAAAAGTTTTCATAGAGGAGGGGATAAACACCTCCATTCCCGAGGTTATGACGTCTGCAAATTTTAGGGCTAACTGATCAGGGATGCGGGTCCAAAAGTAGTACTCATCCCATGAGAAATCAAAGAGAAATTTATGCAAATCATCACACTGGATATGCTCAATGTACCAAAGATGGCATTAAGTAGGAGGAATTGATGAATGAGAAATTAAAATGGAAGAGACTGAAATCTAAGAGTGGTCGGAGCTACCAAGAGGGGAAAGAACTAAATATGAATAATTTGTAGAATTAGAAGTAAAGAATAGGTCAAGAGTGTTTGCTGCATGGTAAAGGTGATTGGGAACACTTGTAGGATCTTTGATATTTGCTCCAGATTGTGAGAACAGAGAAATCAAAGGTCTCACTTCCTCCCAATCAGTGTAAGAAGAATGAAGCTATTAATTGTGGTGTACAATGAACTCTCAAGCGAAGAGAACTTCAGCATGTGGATGAGAAGAGAGCAAGAACACATAGCAGAAGATATTCAGACAAGGACACAAAGTCAGTGGAGTTAGGAGAGTAGTAGCAGAAGAAAAGAAATATAGTGTTAGTGGAGATAGATCTTCAACAAGAGAACATCAAAGTAAGGAGATTCATGGTTCATGAGCCTTGCAATGGGAGCGTTAGTGTTACAATAAGCACAGACCCCAACTTTGGAACGGAAATGAGAATATAGGTTCTTGAGAGAGATTTGAAATGGGTCAGGGGAAGCATGGCTAGGCAGCTGGGTTTCAGAAAGGAGGAGGTTAGGAAGGGATGTACTCAAGAGTTATCCCATGGACAAAAGATTCAGACCTCAGATGTTAGAAAAGTGTATTGTGAAAAAAAAGCATATGTACCATAAGATGCAGGGTTTTGGGCAGATCCATTACTACCACAAAATATGTCTACCCTCATGCAAATAGTTGAGTCAACATGATCTCTGGAGATTCTTAGCACCCCTCTCTATAGGGTACTGGAAGCGTGAACCTTCCATGATAATAGTGGATGAGAAAAAAAGAAATAAAAGAGAAATAGGAATGAGAGGATTGTCACTTGTGAAATGTGCTGGAATAGTAAGAAGTGTGTAGCAAGTACGCCAGAATATTTGGTGTAGATGTAGGCATAGGGAAAGATCTGTGACTAAAGGAAGACTTAACCTGAAGCTGCCTTGGCCACTCCAAGTTAAGTCCAAAGCTCCATGGCTGGCGCCATGTGCCAACCAACTAGTATTACAGCATCATTAAATTCTAATACATTTTTAGCATGAATCTGTCTTCTTTGAAGCCATGTTAGTCTCATTGAAAAAAAGTTAAAGCACTCTACATGAAGAGAAAGGAGATTCCTCAGTAGTGTCTCTATAACTTGGCAGACTATACTAGTTCGTTAATCTGGCCTATAGTTTAGAGTTGTGTCACTTTTCTTTTTGGAAGAAAGATGCCACATTCTTTTTCCAGCATCCTGGAAATTCAGCAATTACCTAATTGTGCTTACAGGAAAGAGCTCTATGCTCGAAACTTTTTTTTTTCCTCCAGGTCGATTCCATATTTATACTCGGTGATACTTATTATATTTGTCCTTGAAACTATGAATGCAGTTAGTTTTAAGTACTTCCTCACTTAGCAAATTTCATCAGCTATTCTTACACTAAAAAAGTACTTCCTTACATCGTGCAAAGAAGTTTCTTTACAAAGCTTCACACTATGACCTCTAGATCTAGTGCCAGCCATATCAAAATACGATCCCTATCCACTCTGTCAAAACCATGAAGGGCTTTAAAAGCCATTACCATATCCTCCCACATTCTTCTAGCTTCGAGTGATGGTAAGTCTAATTCCTTCAGCCTCTCCTCATAGGTGAGATTGCCTAATTCTAGCACCAGTTCTTGGCATGTCTGAACGTTTTCCAGCTTATTTATATGCTTCTTCAATTGCGGATTCCAAAAGGGAGCTGCATATTCAAGCTTTGGTCTCACATAATTTACAAAAATATTATTTAATATTTCTTTGTGTATGTATCTGCAGGCTACTTTTACATTTGCTAAGGAGGTATATGCAGCTCTTACTATGCCATTTTTTATAAGCATTTCCGAGGCAGATTTGCCAATATGTTTACTCGAGAATCTCTTTCATATTTTGTCTCTTGAAGCTCTGAACCTGCTTTTTAATACCCAAGTTTGGGGCTTCTCCCACTTCTGCCCATTCTCATTACCATACATTTTGAAGCATTGAATTTCATTAGCCACTTCTGACCAGTCACACATGCTATTTAGGTCTTCCTTAAGTTCTCTACCATTGTTTTCTTCTTTTTCTTTCTTCACAATTTTTGTATCATCAGCAAATATATTCAAAAATTAATTTACTGACCCCTGTAAATAAATTACTTATACAAGGAACAAAAGTGGCCCAAAACTGAACCTTGTGAAACCCTACTATTAACATTACTCCAGTCAGACACTGAGTGTCTCACTCTAAACCTATGTTCCCTTCTATTTAAGTAAATTTTTATCATTTTCAAGACATTTTCACCTATTCTAGCCAATATATTCATCTTCTTAATAAGTTTCCTGTGTGGGATCATATCAACTATATTCTGAAAATCTAAGAATATGTACTCTGCCTACCCTTTTTTTTTCTTGTATGATCTGGCTTACCTCTTCATAAAATTTTAATAATTTTCTTACTGTAGATCTGGCTTCTCTGAAGCCATTTTGTCTCACTGACAAAAAATTAAATCATCCAAAATGAAGAAAGAAACAATTTTTTTGTAGTTTCTACATAACCTTGCAAACTATGCTCGTCAAGGAAACAGGCCTATAGTTTAGAGTTGTGTCTCCCCTTTTTTTAAAGATAAGTACCATGTTTGTTTTCATCATCTTGAAATCTCCCCAAATTCCAGCGGCTTTTGAAAAATGATTCATAGTGCCACCGATATTAGTTAGTGAACTGCATAATTACATAAGGGGTATGCCATCAGGACCCATAACTTTATAGGCATCTAACTCAATCAGCAATTTGTATACCACCGTAGTTGAAAAGATGATGTTCCCCAATACCGGCTATTGATTTCTTATCTCTGCAATCTGGAGGGGTGGAGTATTTCCTACTGTATATACTGACTGAAACTCTTCGTTCAATTCTTCACAGATCTCATCATCTGTCTCAGTCATGCTTCCATCTGTGATTTATAACTTTAAAAACTTGTTCTTTGACCTTCAATTTTCCTCTCAAAAAGCTGTGGAAAAGATTGTGATTTTCTTTAGCTGACCTGGAAATGTCCTTCTCATAATTCCTATCTGTCTCCTTTCTTCTACTTAGGTAATCATTTCTTGCTAGTTTGTAAGTCTGCCAGGTATTTATACATTTCCCTATACCCATTTCAGCATTAGTTTCTCCACTCCTTAGCTCTATTACACTCGCTAATGAACCATTTCTCTCTAGTATTAGTAACTCCTATATTGGTTGATTGTATGCAACAAGTAACTATCTTCCCATAATCTTCACAAAAAATTCCGTACATCTCTTGTACAGATTTGTGGTTAAATAGTCATCAAGTCAATAACTGCACAAAGACCATTAATCTGGTTGTAATTTCCTTTCGAATAATTCCTTCTCAGTGCCCCTGCTTTTAGGCAGAATGTCTTCGATGATAAACTTAATCAACAACACACTGCTTTTTACTTTTGTTTCGCCATTGGTATACCGTCTCAGAGCTGTATCCCATTGCCAACTGTGCAGGGGACTTGTATATGTCCCGCAGTGATATGTTTAGGTACTGGAGAAGAGCCTTGGATGCCTTGTCTGTATCTAAGCTGCCGTTAGCATCTGTGTTCAAGCATAGAATCTATTTTGCCAACTTGACATCAACTTGGACTTTGCCATTAGACTGGGAGTAGTGTGTGGAAGATAGGTGGACGGAGACCCCATCTCTTGAGAAAGGCTAGCATTTCCTCACGCCCCAAGTTAGTTCCGCCGTCTGTTGACAACTGCTCCAGCACCCTATCGAGTGAAGAATTTTCGTAGCTTAGCAATGATTTTACTGGAGGAAGTACCACTGGTGAAGGGTGCTATTTCCAGCCAACCATGTGGTAGGTTGGCCCTTGGCACCAGTCGCCCGTTGTGATACTACAGTTCGATGTAAACTTTTCCTTCAATTACGGTTCTTTTTCTATGCCTACATCAACACCGAATATTCTTGGATATTCGTTGCACATCTCTTGTTATACCTTCACATCTGACAAGTCACAACATTCCCCATCTGTTTCTCTTTACTTTGTTTTCTTCGTGCCCAGGCCCGATGAGGACAGCTTCTTTTTTTTTTCATCCGTCCTGGTGTCACAATCATAAAAAGAAAAGAAAAGAAAAAAAATGGTCACCTTTCCCAATTGGTTTGTCATCCTCAATTTTGCTAGTACCCATCACATTATCAGTAAATACCAGATCGAGCAGTGTTGACTCACCCCCTCCCCTGGCCGTCGTAGGTTCCATACATACATAAGTCTTGGAACTATTACTTTTCCATTGTGGAGTGAAAAGGAACAGTAGTACATTCTATGGGAATTAGTACCAGACTGCCGATTCCCATTTTGCCGAGTCCACCTTACCGATTCCCAAAATGCCAACTCACATCTAGATCACTGTAACAGTCAACCACCGAACCTAAAATTACCTAACTTAACCTATATCGATCCATGCAATCATCTGTGTGAACTATACTAGTAATAAATTCAGATTATTAGGTGTTGGCACAATATGGGAATCAGCAATTTGGAAATCGGCAAGTTGCAACACACTGATGTAGGTATAATTAAAGAACCTTAACTGATGGAACACTTAGCATCTATAGCTGTCCTGGCCAGTCCTATTTAAGACCAAAAGATCCTAAATCATGTATCTTTTTCTTTATCTGACTTTCTGTCTGTAATTTGTCCATCAACAATTTAGACAAGGAACACCGTTAGCAGATTACCAAAAATCTCATTTTGGTTACCACTGATTTTTAAGACATGTAGGAACATGTCGTCATTTCACAGATTTACCTGTTTTACCAAGAGAATTATGAGAAATTCAGTCTGTATCTAATCAACGGCGTATCTGAGAATATATATATTTTCTTCCTTTTAATTTTACAGCACTAGAATGTAATTAGATTTCATATTATGTTAAGCTCTGGAACACTCTTCCCCCTTGACTACCCTAATTCTTATAACTTATTTTCCTTCAAAAAGCAGATCCATCGTCATCTCAGGGCCTAATCCTGCCATATCTCTAGGTCCTTCGTACTTCGACTATTCTCTCAGCCTGGCCTTTTCCTATTGTGTATCACTCCCCTATTTCTGCCTTGTCCTTAACCTTCTACTTTTTCTTCCTTTATTTTTTCTTTCTTCGTGCCCGGGCCTGATGAGGGTAATTTCCTTGCATGTTCCGGTGTCACACATAAAAAAAAAGCAAAACTTTATTTGTTAGGTTAGGTTAGGTTAGGTTAGGATAGGGTCTAGGGTAATATTAAATGTAATGGAAAACAGTAAAAAAAAAATTAAGTTGTTGTGTGCTAGAATGTCATAAAAGAGCATGTTTATTTTTGATGATTTGAGGCTCGTCTCCGGTCCAAGTTGCTGCGCAATTTCAGGCTATAAAAGCAAGAGGACTCGTTGGCAGGGAGTTGGGAGGGACTGGGAGGCAAGGCAGACAAAAATGTTTTTTGATATGGGCTGAAGGATTGCCTCAGACTGTTCTGAGCTGTTCTGTGTAGTGATCAAACAACAGATGTCTTTTTCTTTGCCGATTTATATGTTCATATGAGCCTTGGAGGAAAATTTTTTTTTTTTTCAGTTAAACATTTACCAAATTTTCATGTAGTAAGATGCATTTCACGATATCTCAAGTAGTTCATACTTATTTCGGGAGAGACTGCTTAATTTGAGTTGCATTTGATGAATTTTAAAGTTATAAAAGAATCCTATATTAAGAAATGGGCTCTGCAGGCCTTCAAATTCTGTCCTGTACAAAAGAGCGAACATAATGTTTATAATAATAATAATAATAATAATAATAATAATAATAATAATAATAATAATAATAATAATAATTATAATAATTGCAATTATAATACTGTGTGTGCAAAGAGTCACAAGGAAATAATGAAATAAAAGATAGCAGAGGACAAAGCGTTTTCGTACATTTCAAATATATATATATATATATATATATATATATATATATATATATATATATATATATATATATATATATATATATATATATATATAGTACTCGTATTTTAAAATCTATTTTACGACCGTTGTTTATGTAATTCTTATTTCACCGGTTATTGTTTGTTTTAAGTGAGGCGGCATATTGTGCTTCTTACATAATTATGCAAATGATTGACTTAACCATAATGGATGCCAATTAGCATAAATCTGAGGTTGAATTTGAGGAAGGACACGAAAGAAGCGTCTCTTCTAAACCTAATTTCACGTGTCATTTGTGTAGAATACGAACTTGCTCAAAAGACAAATAATATAGTCTATGATGATGATTATCGTATTGACATTAGTAATTTCTGCAAATTGATTTGCAATCATGTTGGTTTCCAGACACTACAATCTTAAATTTTCCTAAGTCATAAACTCAGTTGTTAACATGGCACGGGAAAAAAAAATGTAGGATTTTGATTATGGGAGACTTTAATCATAAAGAGATAGATTGGATAAATCTTGACCCACACAGTGGTGAGGATTCATTCGGGGCAAGATTCCTAGATTGCGTACAAGGGAATTTCCTACACCAAAATGTAATGGAACCAACAAGGGCCAGGGGTGGGGATGAGCCATCACTACAGATAATGTGTTGGATATTGAAAAAATTGAGTATGAACCACCAATTGGAAAGAGTGACCACTGTGTGTTGTTGATGGAGTATATCATTGAAGATATTCTTCCTGAGAGTAGAGGCACTGAGGACATGAGGAGGAACTATCGGAAAGGAGATTACATCAAAATGAATGAGCTTTTTGCAGTTATTGACTGGAGAACCTTATTTTACAACAAATCTGTACAAGAAATGTATGACATCTTTTGTGAGAAATATGGGAAGATAGTAGATTGCTGCATACCTGTCACCAAAGTAGGTGTAATTCATGCCAGAGAGAAATGGTTCGATAATGGGTGTAAAAGAGCTAAGGAGTGGAGAGACAAATGCTGGAAAAGGTATAGGAGGAGAAAAAACATAAATGCCTGGCAAACCTACAAAAGAGCAAGAAATGACTACCTAAGTAAAAGGAGAGAGGCAAAGAGAGACTATGAGAGGGACATCACCAGGAAGGCTAAAGAAAATCCCAAGCTTTCCCACAGCTTTATCAGAGGCAAACTGAAGGTAAAAGAACAGGTTTTAAGGCTAAAGAGAGCGGATGGAAGCATCACTGAGACGGATGAAGAGATCTGCAAAGAATTGAACAAGGAGTTTCAGTCAGTATTTACAGTAGAAAATACCCCACCCCCTCAGATTGCAGTGATAGAAGCTCAAGGGCCGGTTTTAGAGAACATCAACCTTACAGCCACAGAGGTATGCAAAGCGCTGATGGATTTAGATGTTCATAAAGCTACAGGTCCTGATGACATATCCCCTCATGTGCTTAAAAAATGCGCAAACACAAATGTCAGTGGCACTAAGTATCATATTTGAGGAGTCACTGGAGTCGGGGGAGATTCAAAGATGCTGGAAACAAGCAAATGTGATACCTATCTTCAAAATGGGAAGGAGGGATATGGCTCTGAACTATAGACCAGTTTCCTTGACCAGCATAGTTTGCAAAGTTATGGAGAAACTACTAAGGAAACATATCTCTCTTCACTTGGAATCCTTCAACTTTTTGTCAGTGAGGCAACATGGCTTCAGAGAAGGTAGATCAACAGTAACAAACTTATTAGAATTTTATGATGAGGTAAGCCAAATCTTACAGGAAAGAGAGGGCTGGGCAGATTGCATATTCCTAGACTTCCAGAAAGCGTTTGACACTGTTCCACATGGGAGACTTATTAGGAAGCTGCAATCAATGGCTAGAATAGGTGGAAATGTTCTGGAATGGATAAAAACTTACTTAGAAGGAAGGGAACAGAGGGTTAGAGTAAGACACTCAGTGTCTGAATGGAGAAGAGTTAGTAGTGGAGTTCCACAGGGTTCAGTTTTAGGGCCACTTTTGTTCCTTGTATATGTAAATGACCTACCAGAGTCTGTAAATTCATTCATGAATATGTTTGCAGATGATGCAAAGATTGTGAAGAAAGTAAAAAACGAGAACAATGGTAGAGAACTTCAGGAGGATCTAAATAATCTGCATGAGTGGTCAGAAAAGTGGCTAATGAAATTCAATACTTCAAAATGTAAGGTAATGAGAATGGGTACAAGTGCAAGAAGGCCCAAGCTTGACTACTCGGTGGCTGGAGTACAACTTCAAGAGACAGAAAATGAGAGAGATCTAGGAGTAAACATACTGGCAGATTTGTCTCCAGAAATACATATAAATGGCATAGTAAGGGCAGCATATGCATTCTTATCAAATGTAAGGGTAGCCTTCAGGTACATGGACAAGGAAATGCTCAGAAATATTTATGTAACCTATATGAGGCCAAAACTCGAATATGCAACCCCCTTTTGGAATCCGCACTTGAAAAAGCGCATAGCTAAGCTTGAAAAAGTTCAAAGACATGCCACGAAACTGGTGCCAGAAATACGCAATCTCTGTTATGATGAGAGGCTGAGGGAATTAGACTTACCATCACTCGAAGCAAGAAGAGTGAGGGGGGATATGGTGAGAGTCTTTAAATTCCTTCATGGTTATGATAGAGTGGATAGGGATCGAGATTTTGATATGGCTGGCTCTAGAACTAGAGGTCATAGTTTGAAGCTTGGTAAGAAAACTTCTTTGCAGGATGTAAGGAAATACTTTTTCAGTGTAAGAGTAGTTGATAATTGGAATTGGCTAAGCGAGGAGGTAGTTAATGCTATCTCAATCCATAGTTTTAAGGACAGGTATGATAAGTATCACTAAGTCTAAAATGGAACCGATGAGGAGACGGGAAGATACGAGCTTTGGGCTCTTTCCCGTAAACACAATTAGGTAATCACAATTAGGTAATCACACACACGCACACATATATATATATATATATATATATATATATATATATATATATATATATATATATATATATATATATATATATATATATATATATATATATACACACAAGGGGTCCTCGTAGAATGTTGTTCCGAATTACGTCGTTGTGCTGTTACGTCGAAGTCCTATAAAAAAATATTAAATTATTAATAGACTGAGTTTTCGACCTACCTGGCTGGTGCGTAAAGTCAAACCGTGCGTGGTGAAGAGTTTGTGAGCACGACGGACAAATACACAACTAGCAGTACAGTTGTAATAATATTTACCAACTTAGAGGCTTTATTTATATATATAGTTATCTAGAAGGATTATATGGAAATTGAAAAAAATACCAAACACATAGCTGTAAATACGATTTTACGTGAAGTACATTGTTGAGCGTCTTGTAAGAATACAGTGTCACGTGGCATTAGAAGAAGATGAAGTGTCACTCAATTTATTCTCTCCCACCATATTGTGCCTCGTGTTCATCTTCTCTCTCGTTCGTTTCGTTCGTGTTCGATAGTTACTGACGTTACTATACCTTACAAGCATGTTGGTGATAGTGATCATGTGAAAGGTTCAACTTCTATAATGTGATCACCAGGCAGTGCAGTCACATTATGATCAAGATAGAGAGATTGGTAGTGCTTTGGACTGATGACTAGAATCGCCAGCGTAACCCAGTAAGTCTCATGGTTATATAGGAAAAGGCTAAAGTTTTTTTGAAGCTTTGAAAAGAGAAAAGGGGGAAGGGAGTGCAAGTGTAGAGTTTGTGGCTAGTAGGGTTTGGTTTAGTAATTTTAACTTATCCTGCTAATTTGCATAACATAAGAGTGCAAGGTGAAGGTAGTCACTGTGGCAAAGCAGTAGCGTCCCTGACTCTGAGGAGGCAGGTTGAAGGTTCGCGCCCTGCCACGGTCTGAGGTTAGCAAGTTCATGCACTCAGGGTAACGATTACATCTGCCAATACAAGTCCATCGCAATAAGGCAACCGTCCTAGCCCTTGGTAGAAAAAGGAGTCCGTAAAGTAAAACCAGCTTTAAGAGCGCAAGGTGAAGATGCTAGTGGTGATGAGGAAGCAGTAAGTTTCCTATTGCTTTGGCTGAGATAATAAGGAGGGATTACTGTGCCTAACAGGTATTTCACGTGGATGAGTCTGGCTTATTCTGGAAGCGTATGCCTAGTCATATATATATATATCGCCAAGGAGGAGAAAACAGCACCAAGCCATAAAGTCAACAAGGAAAGGCTGACTTTACTTTTGGGGGCTAATGCTGCTGGAGACTGTAAGCTGAGGCCCTTGTCGGTTTATTAGGCAGAAAACCCAAGGGCACGCAAGAGCGTTTGGAAGAATCAACTGGCAGTCAACTGAAAGTCGAACTAGAAGGCTTGGATAACCTTCAAATATTTGTGGACTGGTTCAGCAACCAAATTGTGCCTGAAGCAAAGAGGTACTGTGCTTCTAAGAGTCTGCCCTTTAAGGTGTTGCTTATCCTACACAATAGCCCCGGTCACCCTGCTAATTTGGATGACTTTCATCCTCATGTCAAGGAGGTTTACCTTCCACCTAATATCACTGCCCTGTTACAGCCAGTGGGTCAGGGAGTAATTGCCACTTTCAAGGCCTACTACCTCTGAAGGACAATCGTTATGGCTCTCAGCACAACTGAGAGGGACAAGAACTTGACTCTCAAGGACTTCTGAAATATTTACAATATTCTTCAGGCTATGTAGAATATTGCTGATGCTTGGGAGGAAGTGAGGCAAACGAACTTGAATGGGGTATGGAGAGAAGCATGCCCCTATTTTGTGAATGACTCCCGAGGTTTTGAGGAGACAGTTGAGGCTGTGACCAAGAATATAGTTGTCATGGTTAAAGAGCTCGAGTTGGAGGTGGAGGCTGATGATGTAAAATAGCTCCTGGAATCTCATGGTGAGTGGTTATCTACTGAAGACTTCATTCAAATGGAGAAACAGATGATTATCTTTTTCAAAGATAAAAACAGTTGATTGGCGAAAGGTGTGGTTGTGAAACAGTCTTCCTTGACTCAGAGACAGGAACCCACGACGTTCTACCTTTAAAACAAACTTGTGAGCAAAAAAATTTATGTATGTCAATGTACAAAATTGACCCTTTGGTTGTTACAGTTATCGTAAATGTCCTTGTGAAGGTCATACTATACCTCGACATAACTGCCTGCCTATAGTAGCGTCACAAAGTACGTTCATTCAGGATACTCTAAGTTACGATGGTATTCACGCTCACTTATTTCACTCAGTTAAATCCATTCTGTACTAAAGAGAGAGAAAGAGAGAGAGAGAGAGAGAGAGAGAGAGAGAGAGAGGAGAGAGAGAGAGAGAGAGAGAGAGAGAGAGAGAGAGAGAGAGAGAGAGAGACTGCCCTAAAAGAAACTACATGGAGGAGTAAATAAATTGATAAATAAATAAATAATAGAAGGAAAGCGAATCCATATGAAAAAAGAAATCCAGTGTATTTCGAATGCTAAGTCATACACCCTCAGATATAGAAACATTCAGTGCTGCAGTTTATCACTTGCTCAGAGTTTCAGGACCGGATGGCATTCTTGGCACCATCCTCTTTCCATTACCCGAACAGGATTTGGCATCGAGATGAACTGGCACTCTGGATTGTGAAGAACTAGATAGAATATTTGTAGACAGTTGAAAGAAACAGTTCCAAGCCTATTTTGCGTTACTTCAGTGAACTGCAGGAGAGCCTGAGCTAGTAAAAATTAAATTCGTTGCCTTTAGTCATTTCCTGTTTAATTTCTTTGTTTGTTTTTATCAGCAGCTTCTAATGTTCTCTCACAACTGTTGAATTAGGTCTTCATATGACAGCCCGAAATAAAATTGAGTTGCATTTCAAATCTATAAATACTTTTACTACAGATATTCCTAATAAATCATGTTTAAGCTAAACTTATATATATATATATATATATATATATATATATATATATATATTATATATATATATATATATATATATATATAAGTTTAACTTAAACATGAGTTATTAGGGATATATGTAGTAATAATATTTATAGATTTGAAATGCAACTCAATTTTATTACAGGCTATCATAGGAAGACCTAATTCATCAGTTGTGAGAGAACCTTAGAAGCTGTTGATAAAAACAAGCAAAAGTATATATATATATATATATATATATATATATATATATATATATATATATATATATATATATATATATATATAGAGAGAGAGAGAGAGAGAGAGAGAGAGAGAGAGAGAGAGAGAGAGAGAGAGAGAGAGAGAGAGAGAGAGAGAGAGGGGGGGGGAATGCAGAATGAAAACCTGTCAAATAATACCATAGATTTTTTTGCATCTCTCTCTCTCTCTCTCTCTCTCTCTCTCTCTCTCTCTCTCTCTAACATATATTGGTATAATGACTATGCTTTGCCGAGTTGAGTAGACGACGCTGGATGAAAGGAAAAGCGCCACTACATTCCCCGTCTTAGTTTCTGAAGGAGCTGGCGGAAGAAATGCTCTTTTAAGGCAGCATGTTGATTATCTATCTATCTATCTATCTATCTATATATATATATATATATATATATATATATATATATATATATATATATATATATATATATATATATATATATATAGATAGATAGATAGATAGATAGATAGATAATCAACATGCTGCCTTAAAAGAGCATTTCTTCAGCCAGCTCCTTTAGAAACTAAAGCGGGGAATGTAGTGGCGTTCTTCCTCTCATCCAGCGTCGTCTACTCAACTCGGCAAAGCATAGTCATTATACTAATATATGTTTGGGTTCAGTAGTGAAGCAGTACCCTCACAAACTCAGATCTCATAAAGGACGAAAAATTAAAAAAAGACTATATATATATATATATATATATATATATATATAATATATATATATATATATATATATATATATATATATATATATATATATATATATATAATCAAAGAATGTAATTTGCAATCTCTCTAGAGTTGCATAGGTACGTAGAGTACATTATATCATGCCACGTGTTAACAAATGAACATATTCTAAGTACACAGACATCATACTCAAATGCTGGTGTATGCGCCTTATCGAGAGACTTTATAACAAAACCACTTATCATAGTTATACGATAAAAAAATAAATAAATACAAAAAAATAAAAAATAAAAACCCTGGAAAGGAATTTTAATGCAATAATGCACTCTGGCAATGCTGCTTTAGAGGTATCTTGTGCGGTGTAATATAACACACATATTCACAAATATCTGAGAAAATTTTTACAAGGAAAGTATATACAAGTATTTTTCACTCTGACGAGAGCGTAAAATAATATTTTTTTTCTTGGAGTGTTTCTCACTCTTATCTCAATTCACAGTGATTTCAAAAATACATGTTTCAAAATGAATGTACGAAGAGATTACATTACAACAGAAATGAAGAGGTATTGTACCATAACATCTTCTTGAATGAAGAATTTAAGCTGAATAATGCTCTATTTTCCTACATGACGCGAAAAATATTAGTAATTCCTAGAAAACTAACTCAACCTAACCAAGTGTGAAAAAGAAAGTTGATGAAATACAACTAAAGTTTTAGAAGCGAATTGCATCTCTGCCACCGTCGAATAAAACTGATTTTCGAAAAGAAAGCAACTTAGAAATGTAGGTGCATGTTTAAATATTGCAAAATACTTATAACTGTTTAGTAGTAATATAATGAAGAATAATGCTCTCACATCTGGGGTGCTTCATCTTACTCTAATATCCTTGATAGGGTCGAATCTAAGGCTATCAGAGTCATTTCTAGGAAAGCTACATTTAATTTAACTGTATGTATTACCCTCTTACTTATTAGTTCAATTACATGTCTACTTATAAGTTACTTTTACTTTTAGAAGAATAACCATTGTACAAAAATGGAAATAAATGTTGTTTGTTTGTTTGTATCAACGATCCTACTCTTACTTCTAATCTAGATTCTCTCTCTCTCTCTCTCTCTCTCTTCGCCAGAAGATACTATCTCTTACTCTTTTTTATTGGTGCTACTTCCATCGCTGTTCTTATAGGTTGGCGAGTTGTATTTCTTTCCCGCTGGCGAGACCAAGAATGCACGCCAAGTGTCTTCGTCACACAGGCACTGTGCGGAAATTTACAGCTCGTGGATTGGTTGAAGCAGTGCCTGCGTCTTTCCTTCCACTTCCAGACTGGAAGACTCTTCCTGTTTCTGTCTTTCCTAAAGTTTATGATTCTTCTTTCATAAAACAGGAGCTAAGCCTGCCTATTTCTAGGTAGTCATTATATTGACTATTCTTTCAGCCTGTCTTTTTATTGTAAATCATTATCTTATTTCTGCCTTGTCCATAAGCAGCTACTTAATCTTAAATATTTTCTTGGTATAGAGGCCCGATGAGGGCAACTTTCTTTTCCCGTCCCGATGCCACAATTATAAAAAAAGAGAATGAATTTAAGATAGTGTGAATATCTCGGACTTTTATAATATTGAATTATACACATACACGTCAGATTGACTTTTTTTTTTAAATATAAACTTAGAAAATCCCGACCGCCAAATCATTCTTTTATAAAGCTTCATATTGCAAACTCTAACACGTTAATATTTCAAGTGATTATTTGACCATCTGTATAGTGATGGATTCGGTTTTACGTAACGAACTCCCTTTTGTACTAAGGGCTAGGACGGTTGCCTTCTTACGAAGGACTTGTTTTGGCAGATGTAATCGCTACTCTGAGTGTATGCCCTTACTAACCTCAGTCCGTGACGGGGCGCGAACCCACGACCTGCTACCATTTTGCCATGGAGACTACAGGGACCATCTGTATAGTATATTATGTCATTGGCAGTTTTCGTAGATAAGTCTTAGGCTATAGCGTTAAGTATAGAATATAATTTCAAACTTGAGCTACACAGTGTGAAATAGTGGAAATCTTCTAGGTTATTCAGATATAGATCATGATAAGTGTAACAACTCAATAAACAAAAATATAAGACTCAAAATTCTTAAGTAGAATATAAATACAATAAGCCTCAGAGAAATAGCTGAATGATGAATCATACGAGATAGGGAGGGGAGACTGGAGAGAGAGAGAGAGAGAGAGAGAGAGAGAGAGAGAGAGAGAGAGAGAGAGAGAGAGGAGAGAGAGAGAGAGAGAGAGAGAGAATCATAATGTAATGGTAGGGGAATAACAAGGAATCTAAATTATTAATAGATTACAGGAAACGAGGAAGGGGAGAGGGAGAGAAAATAAAAGCAAATGAAAGAAGAAGAAAAGAAAAAGAATGAAAAAAAAACATCGGTTAGAAGGGGAAGGGCTGGCCCCCTCCCCATGAATTATACGAAGGGGGATAACAGGAGCTTAGGGGTAAGGACAGGACGCCGAAAGGAAGCAAACAAATGGAAATTGGGGATCAGAGAGAGAGAGAGAGAGAGAGAGAGAGGAGCCCTTCAGCTACATCTGGTGGCGTTAGCTAACGTTAAAAGTAGGTTTGACGAGACGTCAAGGAGTGGTTGCTGAAGGTCGAATTTTTTGAAATTTATTTATTCATTTATTTTCCTTACTCTTTATCAATCATAAATAATATTTAATTCTTTAGGGTCTTATTAATTTTTTTTCTTTGCTGATTTCCCAAATACAGCCTTTAGGTTTTTTCCTTTTTTTTTTTTTTTTTTTTTTTTTTTTAACAAAGCCCTAAGACTGTGAAATAAAAATACGTATATTATGCCTCCAATCTTCAACCCTTGACATGCAAAGCCAGATTTTACCAAATTTGCCACGAAATAAGCAGGTTCGAATCAAGTATTTAAGTACAGCAGTCCAATCTTCAAGCCATCGACCTATGAAGATTTCATTTTGTAAGCTTATCCACTTCAATAGTTTTGGGGCTGCACTTTTGCCAGTCTGCTCCAAAGTAACCACTTGAAAGTGGTATGCAGGTTATAGAGTTCAGCTAAACTAAATAAATATTGCCTCGGAAGAACAAAAAACAAAAGAAAGCATAGTTAAACTGAGATAGGAAAATAGCCCCATAGGACAAGTGTCCCAGGGGCAATTGGTCCCTGGAACGACTGCCCCCTAGGACAATTGCCCATAACCTTATTTAACCGAATCAAACCTAACTGGACCTAGCTTCTCCTAACCTAATCAAGCGTGAAATCATAAACTGTTTACAGTGAATCTCTTTTCCTTCATTATTTCTTGAGTATATCATATATTCCACATTAATGTTATCAAGGGGCAATTGTCCAGTTTTTATCAAGGGACAATTGTCCGGTTTTGCATTTCGAAATTAGGGGCTATTGTCCTAAGGACAATAGTCCTAGGGGCAATTGTCCTAAAGGGCAATTGTCTTAAGGGACAATTGTCCACGCTCCTAGTTAGACATCTTGATAAATCGACAATTAGAGATCACTCAAAAATGAGAGAATTCCTTTGACGAGACGAGGTTCTCTTGTAATATAACTACTCTTAATCGCGAGTTATGGGACTCTTGACTATAGCCTTATTCCAAAACTCCAATTTCAAATATTTAATTAGGTACAAATGACCAGAAATTATATGACGTTCATTAGATTACCACCACAAGCTGGATAATGCGGACAGACATATTAGAGGAAGTATATTTCTTTGATATGAAGCCAAAAGAGAGACAATTGGATACATTGTATCAGGGTAGAGTAATTCCATAGACTTGTAATGATGGCTGTCGCATTTCACAAACTGCGAAGAAAAATAAATTGCAGATGTACTAGTTGTATAATAATAATAATAATAATAATAATAATAATAATAATAATAATAGTAAGTAGCTTTTTACAAATCCATTAAACTGACCATGAATATAAGAAAATCTCAAAATACTTCGAAAGGCAACATACAGTAGATTAATTAATATAGATAAAGATTCAAATTGTGCACAAAAGAAGTTCTCTCTGCATATAATGTAGCATGAAACTGCATCTCCCAAGGTCGAGTCTTGAACTCTTCTCTACTAGAGCATTCAAGAAACGAGATATCTAAGCCAAAACCTGATAACCCGGGTCGAAGCTAGACTCTTCTTACCATAACAGTCAAGAATCGAGACCGCCTTTGTCGATAGTACTACTACTTATATCCCCCCACTGGCATTAACTAGTATTTCACAAATGGAGGAAAACAGATGAACACGAATTAATCCATTATAAGATTAACATTCAGAAGACAGAATTAAGCTTGGAGAGATAAAACATGAAGGGAAGTGGAGGAGCTTCGGTTAATCATACTATCAATAGACTAAGCCTCAAGGGTAAGCTAAGCAACAGACATCTCTTTCTTCTCTCTCGACACAGCCTTCCTTTAAGGGGACCCTGGTAATAGCAACAAAGGGGATAATTTACATCGCAGCAACTATCAGGCTACGACGTTTACAGATTACTGAAAGGATGAGATTAAAAACTTTGTTTGATACTCCACGTGTCCGTGTGATAAGATGCAAAATTCCGGCATTCTTTTTCTTCTTCCTCTTCTTCAAAAGGTATGGAAGGAAGGCTGGGAGACTCATGCTATATCTACCATATGGCTAAAGAATATTTTTGGGTAGCTCTAGTGTAGTACTCTGGTCTGAAATGCAC
This sequence comes from Halocaridina rubra, assembly GCA_037179515.1. NCBI lineage: Eukaryota > Metazoa > Arthropoda > Malacostraca > Decapoda > Atyidae > Halocaridina > Halocaridina rubra. The sequence continues at coordinate 139,744 of JAXCGZ010011366.1, read as the reverse complement.
TCAAGGTAAGGATTACATCTGCCCAAACTACTCCTTAAAAATAATAAAAGTTTTAGCCAAAAAAAGAGTTATATTTTAAGGTATTTGCAAAGCCCATGCTACTGTTAGTCACCGGTTCGAGACCCGCTACGGTCTAAGGTTAGACAGGGCATTCACTCGGGGTAGCTGTCACTATTGTCAAAACCAAAGTCCTTCGAAAGAGAGCACCGTCCTAGCCCTTACTAGAAAGGGGAGTCCGTGACGTAAAACCGGATCATCATTTGCAAACTTCATCCTACAGTTTAGTAAAATGAATACATTTTATAGGAATAAAAGAGCAAAACTCCCCATACAGGAATGTGAAGTCCTTCCCTGTACTTGATGCTCTTATAATGACTTCAGGCCGTGTATTCGTTCAATATTTTTACGTAAGTTAAAAAGGAATTTCAGGCGCCATATACAGAACCTTGAAAGCCAACTACTCGCCAGGATGGCGGCTATAAACCATATCTTTAACCGCCATTAAAAAAAAAAAAAGTCATAATAGCAGGTTTTAATACCCTTCGGGAAAAAACTTAGTAATTCAGTATCCCCCAAAGACATTCCAGAAGAAAACACGAAAAGAAAAATGACCACCAAAAAAAAAAAAAAAAAAAAATCATAGGTTGACATGATAATAGAATGGCCTGGGTAATTTAAACAGTAATTAATCCTCCACGTACATTCCGTGACATCGGCAAAGAAATAAGGTTTAATTTGCCTCCTTGTGTAAGAAAGGGAAAAGGCTTTTACAATAGTGGCCTCGTATTACCTCACGCTATATAAAAGAGAATCCTCGTATGAAAAAGTAGCAACAACGCCTGACTTTCTTCATATTGAAGATATATATTGAATGTATTACGTGAAAAAGCAAATTATAAGTATGTTACTAAATACTTAAGCACAATATTGCATATATCGAAAATTATTATTATTATTATTATTATTATTATATATATATATATATATATATATATATATATATATATATATATATATATATATATATATATATATATATATATATATATATGTGTGTGTGTGTGTGTGTGATTACCTAATTGTGATTACCTAATTTTGTTTACGGGAAAGAGCCCAAAGCTCGTATCTTCCCGTCTCCTGATCGGTTCCATTTTTAGACTTAGTGATACTTATCATACCTGTCCTTAAAACTATGGATTGAGGTAGCATTAACTACCTCCTCGCTTAGCGAATTCCAATTATCAACTACTCTTACACTGAAAAAGTATTTCCTTACATCCTGCAAACAAGTTTTCTTCCGAAGCTTCAAACTATGACCTCTAGTTCTAGAGCCAGCCATATCGAAATATCGATCCCTATCCACTCTATCATAACCATGAAGGAATTTAAAGACTGTCACCATATCCCCCCTTACTCTTCTAGCTTCGAGTGATGGCAAGTCTAATTCCCTCAGCCTCTCATCATAACCGAGATTGCGTATTTCTGGCACCAGTTTTGTGGCATGTCTTTGAACTTTTTCAAGCTTAGCTATGTGCTTTTTCAAGTGCGGATTCCAAAAGGGGGCTGCATATTCGAGTTTTGGCCTCACATAGGTTACATAAATATTTCTGAACATTTCCTTGTCCATGTGCCTGAAGGCTACCCTTACATTTGATAAGAATGCATATGCTGCCCTTACTACGCCATTTATATGTATTTCTGGAGACAAATCTGCCAATATGTTTACTCCTAGATCTCTCTCATTTTCTGTCTCCTGAAGTTGTACTCCAGCCACCGAGTAGTCAAGCTTGGGCCTTCTTGCACTTGTGCCCATTCTCATTACCTTACATTTTGAGGTATTGAATTTCATTAGCCACTTTTCTGACCACTCATGCAGATTATTTAGATCCTCCTGAAGTTCTCTACCATTGTTCTCGTTTTTTACTTTCTTCACAATCTTTGCATCATCTGCAAACATATTCATGAATGAATTTACAGACTCTGGTAGGTCATTTACATATACAAGGAACAAAAGTGGCCCTAAAACTGAACCCTGTGGAACTCCACTACTAACTCTTCTCCATTCAGACACTGAGTGTCTTACTCTAACCCTCTGTTCCCTTCCTTCTAAGTAAGTTTTTATCCATTCCAAGACATTTCCACCTATTCTAGCCATTGATTGCAGCTTCCTAATAAGTCTCCCATGTGGAACAGTGTCAAACGCTTTCTGGAAGTCTAGGAATATGCAATCTGCCCAGCCCTCTCTTTCCTGTAAGATTTGGCTTACCTCATCATAAAATTCTAATAAGTTTGTTACTGTTGATCTTCCTTCTCTGAAGCCATGTTGCCTCACTGACAAAAAGTTGAAGGATTCCAAGTGAAGAGAGATATGTTTCCTTAGTAGTTTCTCCATAACTTTGCAAACTATGCTGGTCAAGGAAACTGGTCTATAGTTCAGAGCCGTATCCCTCCTTCCCTTTTTGAAGATAGGTATCACATTTGCTTGTTTCCAGCATCTTGGAATCTCCCCCGACTCCAATGACTCCTTAAATATGATACTTAGTGCCACTGATATTGTGTTTGCGCATTTTTTAAGCACATGAGGGGATATGTCATCAGGACCTGTAGCTTTATGAACATCTAAATCCATCAGCGCTTTGCATACCTCTGTGGCTGTAAGGTTGATGTTCTCTAATACCGGCCCTTGAGCTTCTATCACTGCAATCTGAGGGGGTGGGGTATTTTCTACTGTAAATACTGACTGAAACTCCTTGTTCAATTCTTTGCAGATCTCTTCGTCCGTCTCAGTGATGCTTCCATCCGCTCTCTTTAGCCTTAAAACCTGTTCTTTTACCTTCAGTTTTCCTCTGATAAAGCTGTGGAAAAGCTTGGGATTTTCTTTCGCCTTCCTGGTGATGTCCCTCTCATAATCTTTCTCTGCCTCTCTCCTTTTACTTAGGTAGTCATTTCTTGCTCTTTTGTAGGTTTGCCAGGCATTTATGTTTTTTCTCCTCCTATACCTTTTCCAGCATTTGTCTCTCCACTCCTTAGCTCTTTTACACCCATTATCGAACCATTTCTCTCTGGCATGAATTACACCTACTTTGGTGACAGGTATGCAGCAATCTACAATCTTCCCATATTTCTCACAAAAGATGTCATACATTTCTTGTACAGATTTGTTGTAAAATAAGGTTCTCCAGTCAATAACTGCAAAAAGCTCATTCATTTTGATGTAATCTCCTTTCTGATAGTTCCTCCTCATGTCCTCAGTGCCTCTACTCTCAGGAAGAATGTCTTCAATGATATACTCCATCAACAACACACAGTGGTCACTCTTTCCAATTGGTGGTTCATACTCAATATTTTCAATATCCAACACATTATCTGTGAACACCAGATCAAGTAGTGATGGCTCATCCCCACCCCTGGCTCTTGTTGGTTCCATTACATGTTGGTGTAGGAAATTCCCTTGTACGCAATCTAGGAATCTTGCCCCAAAGGAGTCCTCACCACTGTGTGGGTCAAGATTTATCCAATCTATCTCTTTATGATTAAAGTCTCCCATAATCAAAATCCTACATTTTTTCTCCCGCGCCATGTTAACAACTGAGTTTATGACTTCAATCGTACCTATATGACTTTCCTCATAAATTTCAAGCCTATTTTGGTTCCTTGGTGGGTTGTATACAACAGTTATTATAATGCTCTCTGACCCAGTATTTATGCGAGCAACAAGAAATTCCCTGAACTCACTTTCTATAGCCAAGTTTATCTCTTCAACTTGAATCCTCTCACTTATGAGCAGTGCTATCCCTCCACCAGTCCTCTCAGATCTTTCGACCCTTAGTATTCTGAAGCCCTTAGGAAAAACTGTGACACTGTTTATGTCCTCACTCAACTTAGTCTCTGTAATTGCTACTATATCTGCCTTACTGTTGTGAATCCTATCTTTTAATTCTACTGCCTTACCAGCTAATCCATCAGCATTTGTGTATAACAATCTTAATGAGGCCCCATCCCCTGATCTTCTGTCATTATCTTCTTTATCTCCCCTTTGTCTGGAAGTATTCTGTAACGAAAATTTTTCTTCTCTTCTTCATTTCTTTCATCATTTAACCTTCTTGCCTCTTGCAACAAGTTTTTGATCTTTCCCATCTCTTCCTGTGTTCTGTATCGTCTAATGAACACTTCTTTGCATTCTTGAAGGTCTTTTAGACTTTTTTTTCTCAACAATATTTCCCTACATGTCTCCCCTCTCTCAAAGGTTACTTTTGTTGGTCTCGGCTTTCCTTCCCTCGAATATTTACCTAGTTGGTGTATGTTTACAATATCCTCAGGACCACATACTACTCCAAGCTTTCTTATCAGGTCTACAACCCTAGCTTTATTTTCTTCAAGTCTCCCCTGCCATGTTGGCTCCTGGGATTCACTTATGCCTGAGATTACCACTGTCTTCTCCTTATCAAGTGCCTGTCTGATGAGTGGGTTTGCCCTTTCCATCACAACGTCTTTCATTTTTTCGATTACTGTCTCTTTATAGTCAACTGTTTGTATGTTTTCCAGTGCCACCACCTTTACAGCCTCTTTTACTGCCACATTCCCCTTTAGTGCATCAGCAAAGGACGTTTTCATGGCATCATTTTCCATATTCAGCTCCTGGAACTCTTTTCTGAACTGTTCAATGTTTTCCTTAATGTGTGTGTGTGTGTGTGTGTGTGTGTGTGTGTGTGTGTGTGTATGATTACCTAATTGTGCTTACGGGAAAGAGCCCAAAGCTCGTATCTTCCCGTCTCCTTATCATACCTGTCCTTAAAACTAGGGATTGAGATAGCATTTACTACCTCCTCGCTTTGCCAATTCCAATTATCAACTACTCTTACACTGAAAAAGTACTTCCTTACATCCTGCAAAGAAGTTTTCTTACGAAGCTGCAAACAATGACCTGTAGTACTAGAACCAGCCGTATCAAAATATCGATCCCTATCCACTCTATCATAACCATGAAGGAATTTAAAGACTGTCGCCATATCCCCTCTCAATCTTCTAGCTTCGAGTGATGGTAAGTCTAATTCCCTCAGCCTCTCATCATGACTGAGATTACATATTTCTGGTACCAGTTTCGTGGCATGTCTTTGAACTTTTTCAAGCTTAGCTACGTGCTTTTTCAAGTCGGATTCCAAAAGGGGGCTGCATAGTCAAGTTTTGGCCTCACATAGGTTACATAAATATTTCTGAACATTTCCTTGTCCATGTGCCTGAAGGCTACCCTTACATTTGATAAGAAAGCATATGCTGCCCTTACTATGCCATTTATACGCATTTCTGGAGACAAATCTGCCAGTATGTTTACTCCTAGATCTCTCTCATTTTCTGTCTCTTGAAGTTGTACTCCTGCCACCGAGTAGTCAAACTTGGGCCTTCTTGCATTTGTACCCATTCTCATTACCTTACATTTAGAAGTATTGAATTTCATTAGCCACTTTTCTGACCACTCATGCGGACTATTTAGATCCTCCTGAAGTTCTCTACCATTGTTCTCATTTCTTACTTTCTTCACAATCTTTGCATCATCTGCAAACATATTCATGAATGAACTTACAGACTCTGGTAGGTCATTTACATATACAAGGAACAAAAGTGGCCCTAAAACTGAACCCTGTGGAACTCCACTACTAACTCTTCTCCATTCAGACACTGAGTGTCTCACTCTAACCCTCTGTTCCCTTCCCTCTAAGTAAGTTTTTATCCATTCCAAGACATTTCCACCTATTCTAGCCATTGCTTGCAGCTTCCTAATAAGTCTCCCATGTGGGACAGTGTCAAATGCTATCTGGAAGTCTAGGAATATGCAACCTGCCCAGCCCTCTCTTTCCTGTAAGATTCGGCTTACCTCATCATAAAATTCTAATAAGTTTGTTACTGCTGATCTACCTTCTCTGAAGCCATGTTGTCTAACTGACAAAAAGTTGAAGGATTCCAAGTGAAGAGAGATATGTTTCCTTAGTAGTTTCTCCATAACTTTGCAAACTATGCTGGTCAAGGAAACTTGTCTATAGTTTAGAGCCGTATCCCTCATTCCCTTTTTGAAGATAGGTATCACGTTCGCTGGTTTCCAGCATCTTGGAATCTCCCCTGACTCCAGTGACTTTTTAAATATGATACTTAGTGCCACTGATACTAAGTTTGTGTGTGTGTGTGGGTGTATTGTGGTCTTACGTGTCACAATTAATCCACATTCGAATAGGGGTGAAAAAAAGATAGTTTGCAGCTGTTGAATAAATGCTGGATACCCTTCCCAACGCCCCGAGTCGGGATTGAACTCGCAAATGTCAAGCTTGTCACTTCCCAACTTGCGCGCTCTACCACTGAGCTACTGGAGCCCATCTTTATACAATAATAATAATAATAATAATAATAATAATAATAATAATAATAATAATAATAATAATAATAATAATTTAAAACAAAGAAATTATAAACTCCCAGACAAAGCAAGCCTTAAGGCGAGTGTTTTGCAACAACCTAGCCCAGAGAACTCAAGTTCTCCTCCCCCCTCCCTACCCCCTCCACGTAAGAGAAATACAGACATACCAAAGCCCGTGGACAAGGCGCCAGTGTTTTGGTATGAGGGAAGGATACGAAGAACAACGCACTATAGGATTCGGCGCCACTATTACTATCCTACCATTAACGCCTCTCTCTCTCTCTCTCTCTCTCTCTCTCTCTCTCTCTCTCTCTCTCTCTCTCTCTCTCTCTCTCTCTCTCACTGTCCTTGCGTTTGATGTTTGTCCTTGTTTCTGGTACTCATTTGACCCAGAGTTCAAGGATTCATTTTACTCTGTTAAAGTAAATTAATATTGCAGCACACTTTTGGTATAAATCTAATGTGCAAGGGGGCTATCCTCATCGTCATGTACTCACCTACTCGTTTTAACAAGAGAGAACAAAATACATTCCACGATGCTTCCATCTCAAGCAATTCAAAATTTATTCATAGAATATATATGATTACTACTACTACTACTACTACTACTACTACTACTACTACTACTAATAATAATAATAATAATAATAATAATAATAATAATAATAATAATAATAATAATAATAATAAGAAGAAGAAGAAGAAGAAGAAGAAGAAGAAGAAGAATTAGAAAGAGTTTCAACACAGCTCCATTCACTACCAATAAGACAGCGTAGCTTTGTAACATCTATGAAACAGAGCTCCTTCGCACTGACGATATCCTCTCTTAGGGTAATCCCATTATCAATGACTATGATGCTAACAAATACTCTAGATATCTCTAGCTATAATATTTTCCTTGTAGTACGTTCATGATACCCCAATGACTCATAAAGTCATTGTTTACTCCATCAAAATCTTGTATGATGATATTGTTACTTTCGGTCCCCGTTCTTTTAACATGATAAGTTCAGAATGTTTTTGTCAACAGATTGGTGGGATGCATCTCCACATTCCTCAGCGCGTTGATCTTCTTCTTCAAAGCAGGTTTCTAGAGGGAGCGCCTCATGCTAACAGGTTTAAATGCGCAATAAATGTATTCCTGAACACCATTTTATTTCTTTTTACATAACATACTTTATTATTCCGAGCAAAGCAAATAAGGATCCCTATGTCTCACCTATATGTCAAGAAAGCGGTGACTCCAAGATAAAACTGAATGCAAGGTATCAATCATATCTCTGTCCAATGCAAACTACAAACAATGGACGTACGATTCTAGCTTTTAACCAATTTCATAACTTCTAAGTTTGGGCCATTATACTTCAGCTCTATCATGTCTCAGTTCCCTCCCGAAGAAGATCAAAAGTCCACTGGCAGTCCATGCAACTATTCTTGCACATTGGGTCCTCCATGACCCGTTCCGCTCTTCCTTGAAAGGAGATCTATCCACTTATCACCCTGATCACTTGTAAAACATCTGAAAACATACTGTCACTTCACACTTCATCTGGGAGATGATTCATTTACATACATAACAAAGAGTGGATCCTGCCAGAGAACCCTGTGTGTCCATAAATTGCATGTCTCCTTTTTTATTCCTAGCACATTCTCTGCTTTCAAACATCCATGCTCATAACACTAAGCTATTCTTTTCAAGGAACTCAGCCATATTACTCAGTGTAACTCTTACCGCCCTATGGGTCCTCCATGACCCATTCCACCCATCCATGGGTGGAGAATCTAAAACAACAACTCAGTGTAAGCATTAAAATAAATTCCTAACCTATCCTTTGCACTCAACATTTAAGTAAATTAATAACTGTAGATTTAGTCTCAACAAGAAAAAGTTGTGCCTTCAATTACTATTTCATATATCTTAGTATCCTGCTGTAGATTTTTTCTGCTATTAACATGAACTTTGCAAATAATACTTAGTAACCCACTCAGAAATACTAAAACATGCATGATATTCAGTGCCTAGAACATGTGTTGGCATTATAGCATTTTATTATCATTTTCCTTCTATTCTGATCACTGGCATTCATCCTGTGCTCAGTGTGACTAAAGTGTTAGTGACGTACTCGCGCGTTAAATATGTATATATGAATGGACTTTTATTTTTTTTTCTAAATAAGTGTCCTTCAAAATACGCAGTTATCATAACACACACACTTTCTTCCTCATTTATTTGTGGTACGTCTTCCTATGTTCTGTTACTATAATATTTCAGTTCCTTAGTTTTATTTCAAAACTTTTATTAAATTCCAGAATTTTCAAAGCATACAGAAATATAGACAAGACAATAAATATTTAACTGATAACTAAGAAAAAAAATCCTTAATAGAGCGTCCTTAAATGTGTCTATAATACGAATACAAACTTAGACATATTAACTTAGAAAATATATATATGAAAAGTAGAAGAAAATTATAAAAATCAACAGTCTGGAAAAGCATCAGTCTCATCCAAAGTCACAACTGTTCTTCTTTTTCGCTATATGTGCTAGTTGGGGCATAATTGGGTCAAGTGGTAGAAAGGAATGCACATACTGTGTGCGCCTCATAACATAGTACAGAAATAAGTGGCTCCGACATTAAGTGGTGTGTGCCTACATAACTCTCATTAAACGACTGGTGAAGACTTCTCTAGTGGTACGTTTTCACTCCATTCTCAGTTGGTACTCTCTCTCTCTCTCTCTCTCTCTCTCTCTCTCTCTCTCTCTCTCTCTCTCTCTCTCTCTCTCACTTAGCTATTTTTCTTCTATTTAGGAGATTATTAATATCTATATAAACAGGTCATTTTATCCTAATGGTATCTGAATAGGCCAAGTTGAGGGTGAATGAATTTGTACGGTATCATATTGTATAAGTCAATTCCATATAGTTTAGGAATATTGTTATGGGTGTTGATAAAAATAACTAAATGAAATAAAAAGTTTAAGACATATCCATACACATTCGTGAGGAAATGAGTACACATACACACACACAGACATACTCATAAAAAAAACTTTGCTCAGTAGTAGATCAAAAGTTAAGCTCAACAACTATCATGGTGGTGCAGTAATTCATTCAATATTGCCACTTCAAAGAGCATAAACTAACCCTTGCAATTTATGGCAAAGCTACAGGTGGTGAACAGGGTTACGCGAGAATTGTCACGTATGAAACTAGTGCGTTTTATGGAGCAGGAGGGAAAAACTGATTTTCATTAGATAAGTTTGTAGACCACAGGTCAACGATATCTCAAAACAATAATAATAATGATAATATATATATATATATATATATATATATATATATATATATATATATATATATATATATATATATATATATATATATATATGGTTGAGATATTCAGTAAAGTTTTTCATAAATTGAATTCCTAGTTCTAGCAAGAAAAGTTTTTTCCTTATTTTAGACTTTTTGTGGTATAGTCGGTAGCGCCTTGTGCACACTGAGGGATTGCCAAGTGTATTAGGTTCTATTCATAGTCAGGGGATATATATATATATATATATATATATATATATATATATATATATATATATATATATATATATATATATATTATATATATATATATATATATATATATTAGCTCTCCTTTGTCAAGCCCAAGGACTCGGGATACAATTCTGCAATTACCTTCATATTTTGATGTCTAATTAGCAAAGGCTCTTCTGTCTGTCTATTTACTTTCTGAATAAGATAAACCTCCAGGTATATTTATTCGTGACGGGAAAAATTAAATAAATTTTGGCGTAGAACACAGTCTCTCTCTCTCTTTCTCTCTCTTGTATGTCTTCCCCTAGAAAAGAAGAAGAAGATATGCAAACGACACCCTTGTAGCATTTCGTGTCCCTCTTCCCTTCTACCCTCCTTACCTCTCCCCTCTCTCATGGTTCGGGTATCCGGGCCATCGTTCCCTCATTAACAAAAATGATCGCCACCTCCATTTTTGGATCCTCTCTCTCTCTCTCTCTCTCTCTCTCTCTCTCTCTCTCTCTCTCTCTCTCTCTCACACACACAGAGTTATGATAGAGTGGATAGGGATCGATATTTTGATATGGCTGGCTCTAGAACTAGAGGTCATAGTTTGAAGCTTCATAAGAAAACTTCTTCGCAGGATGTAAGGAAATACTTTTTCAGTGTAAGAGTAGTTGATAATTGGAATTGGCTAAGCGAGGAGGTAGTTAATGCTATCTCAATCCATAGTTTTAAGGACAGGTATGACAAGTATCACTAAGTCTAAAATGGAACCGATGAGGAGACGGGAAGATACGAGCTTTGGGCTCTTTCCCGTAAACACAATTAGGTAATCACACACATACAATTTCTTCTTCTTCTTCTACTTCTTCTCCTTCTTCTTCTAAGACATAAATAATGAGAAGAAAGTATTGAAATCAAAGTCTACAGAAACGTCCGGTACACATTATAGGTGTGCATGTGTTAATATGGATGAAAAGTCAAAAAAAAAAATTGTAAGGAGAGTACTTCAACTTCTTCAGTACAGTGTAAACAACGTCATAGATTGTAATGTTTAACAACTGCAATATCACTAGGAGTGCCCATGTGCACGTCCCCATATACAATTATCTGAATAAAAAAATATAATTAACGAAAAAAAAATTATGTTAATTTGTATATAAGAAGATTCTGCACAAAATAACAATTAATATGTATTGTTCTTTCGAGAATATCATACAGAAAAAAAATATATATTGCATTTATAATGATTCTGCATTAAATAACAGCTTTACTGAAAATTACAGAACAATTGAGAAAGCCTTAGGCCTAGTTATAATCCTATTTAGTGAAAGGTTAGAAAACCATATTATTATTTTTCTCAATAATTAACCGTAAAAAATTGTGAAATTGACACCTCTTCATGTCAAGGACTTTTGACAGCTAGATATTCAAGAGGGTTATAACTGCATATATCCAAATAAACAATTGATGATAAAAAATAGATATGTCGAAAGCAGATTTCAATAGCAAGCGAACTATAATACCTTCCATTGTTCTCATTCAAATTAAATTACTGATTATTCTGATAACGGCCATGAGGTGGAGCTATTCATTAATTTTATTTGTTTCATGTTATGTAACGGTAAATAAACCTCATAACAGTATATTTTAATAAGGCAAATACAGAATACAGAATCCTTTTAAGCAAAATACAGACAAGCAAACTTGGGAGAGGCAATGATGGTTTTAGACGTTATTATTATCCTCGTGAGAATTCCCATTAGAGCCCTCCTCTCAGGCCTACGTGGCTGTTTACTTTAGCTTCGACTTTCTAAAACCAATTACCATTTATAATTGGGTGAGAGAGAGAGAGAGAGAGAGAGAGAGAGAGAGAGAGAGAGAGAGAGAGAGAGAGAGAGAGAGAGAGAGAGAGAGAGAGCGGTCGACTTCGCTTTGTCCTGCGCCCTTTTTCTCACAGGAGGGCCATAAGTATGAGGTTGGCAAACAGAGAGCAAGTTTTGTTACCAGAGACGTCATATCATGACGATAAATGTAAAACCTCTGCTTGCTTTTTCACATTATTTGGAGGAGGCAACACTACTGTCTGCATGATACTAAGCCCTAACCTGTATTTCTATAAGGAATTCTAGACTTTTGTCCTAAATCCATTTAATGATGTGTAAGAAGAATATATCAACACTAGTACCCTCGAGAGGCTATTGACGACACCTCTGGACCTACCTGCATGTTATTCTTCAAAAATTCAGATTGGAAAATGTGTTTGTTTAGTCTGTTATCCAATAATTACCTCCAATGTTCTCAGCAAATTCTTAACTTTAAATAATTTAGACATAACAGTCTAAAGAAACTAATAATAATAATAATAACAATGATGATGATAATAATAATAATAATAATAATAATAATAATAATAATAATAATAATAATAATAATAATAATTATAACATTATCATTATTATTATTATTATTATTATTATTATTATTATTATTACTACTACTACTACTACTACTACTACTACTACTAATAATAATAATAATAATAATAATAATAATAATAATACCGTGGCTCCAGCGGTAGCGTCCGCGACTATGAGGCGTCAGGTCGAGGGTTCGCGCCCCGTCACGGTCTGAGGTTAGCAAGGGCATGCACTCAGGGTAACGATTACATCTGCCAAAACAAGTCCTTCGCAAGAAGGCAAACGTCCTAGCCCTTGGTAGAAAAGGGAGTCCGTGACGTAAAACCGGAACAATAATAAATATATTAAAAATAATAATAATTATAATAAATGTGCCATTTACATTACTTGAAAAAAACATGTATATATCTCTGCATACCTTATAACAATAGACTGACTGTATCTAAAATAACATAATACCATAATGATAGAGCGAATGTCTTCTTTTAATTATTAATCAGATATCTGTACATGGGCACATGTGCACACGGGTACGCCCAGTGGTATGCAGTTGTTAACATTACTGTCTACATTTGGCCATGTATAATTCATATATTAGTAAATATTTCAATTCAGTTTTACATAATAATTTCAAGTACTGTATTTAAAAATAAGAAATAGTGTAACAAGGATTATTTTTAGTAACATTTGCTCGCACTTACATCAGCAGCTGATAGGTACCATAATTCTAGGTTAATGTACATGTAGTAATAAGTTTTTTTTATGAACTCTTACTAAGTGCTATCACTTGTAGTTACCGTGGCTCAAGCGGTAGCGTCCGCGACTCTAAGGCGTCAGGTCGAGGGTTCGCGCCCCGCCACGGTCTGCAGTTAGCAAGGGCATGCACTCAGGGTAACCATTACATCTGCCAAAACAAGTCCTTCGCAAGAAGGCAACCGTCCTAGCCCTTGAAAGAAAAGGGAGTCCGTGACGTAAAACCGAAACAATGTATTTATTATTATACTAAGTGCTATCATTTAAGTCAAATCTCCACATTAAATGGAAGAGTATCAAAAGATACCACGAATAACTCCTTTTGCTGAAATGAATACCACAAACTCTCTCTCTCTCTCTCTCTCTCTCTCTCTCTCTCTCTCTCTCTCTCTCTCTCTCTCTCTCTCTCTCTCTCTCTCTCTCTCTCTCTCTCTCTCTCTCTCCTTGATATGTATGGCTATGAAGCCCCAGTGGTGTTTCTATTGCTCATCTAATTAATGCATGCATATATATATATATATATATATATATATATATATATATATATATATATATATATATATATATATGTGTGTGTGTGTGTGTGTGTGTATGTATGTGTGTGTATATATATATATATATATGTATGTACCTACTTATTATTCTAACCTGAAAATTGTTATTCTATATCTGCTTCAAATTGTCTGCAGTAGTACTGTTGAAAAATGAAATGTAATTTAAATGATAGCATTCAACAAGGGCTATTGAAAATATTGTCACAATGATTACTCTTCAAGTACTCTTCAATTATTACACTATATTTTATTATTAATTACTTGCTATGATATTTAAAATTAATTGCAAATTCTATTAGTATGTTATTTATACATAACCACATAGATTGTAATGTTATCAACTGCAATATGACTGGGAGTGCCCATGTGCACATGTCCCCATGTACAGTTATCTGAATAAATAAATAAATAAAAAAAAGATACCACATCAACACAACAGACAATTTGAGTTGAATATAGCATAACAATGTTCAAAGACACAATTCTCAGATTAGATTAATAAGTACATACATATACATGCATGCACATTTATCTTTATATGCACATACACAATACATACATATGCATGCATATGCACATATATAAATAACAGATTAGATGAATGTGCATATAAATATAAATGTGCATGCATGTATATGTATGTACTTATTAATCTAATCTGAGAATTGTGTCTATGAACATTTTATACTATATTCAATTCAAATTGTCTGTTGTGTTGATGTGGTATCTTTTGATACTCTCTCTCTCTCTCTCTCTCTCTCTCTCTCTCTCTCTCTCTCTCTCTCTCTCTCTCTCTCTCTCTCTCTCTCTCTCTCTCTCTCTCTCTCTCTCTCTCTCCTACCTATGTATGATTATGAAGCCCTAGTGGTACTTCATTCATCTAATCTGTTATTTATATATGTGCATATGCATGCATATGTATGTATTGTGTCTGTGCATATAAATATAAATGTGCATGCATGTATATGTATGTACTTATTAATGATTATGATTATGATTATGTATGATTATGAGAGTAGAAGTAAGGTGAGAAATTCGAAACATAATTCCCATAGAGACCTTTACGAAGGAGTCGGTGTTATTTAAACTCGTCACTTTCTAGTTACTGTGCATATATTACTATATTATTATTATTATTATTATTATTATTATTATTATTATTATGAAAACGGCCATGAGACTTATAATTTCAACGGTAAAGAGCAAATTCAAAAGTCTTTTACGAACTTATCCATAAATATATACCGCAGAATAGAGGCTCGTGTTTCCATAGCGTACTCTCACAGAGAAGGTCACTCCCCACCCCCCGAGTCCCGTTAAGGTTTTGGTTTACCCGCGAACACGGCATTAGGTCGCCAGATCCTATTACCTTCAACATATGAGAACTGGCTTCTATAATATATACCACCAATACCGCCAAGTGTTAGTCTCTCTCTCTCTCTCTCTCTCTCTCTCTCTCCTCTCTCTCTCTCTCTCTCTCTCATATATATATATATATATATATATATATATATATATATATATATATATATATATATATATATATATATATATATATATATATATATATATATATAAATGATTCATATTTTACCCCGATCGGAACTCGAACCTAGGATACATAATTACTGTGCTAAGGCGCTACTAACTATACTACAGAAGGGAATAAAAGAGAAACCAACCTTACAGCTTAACTGCTATACTAGGAATGAATGCATTCTATCTGAATGCCATTTTGTTCATATTACAGTTTCTCCCAACCTCACTCGTGGCTTCATTTTCGCATTTAATTTAAATTCCATTGTGACCTAGGTTCGAGCCCGGTCTGGGTAAAACATGACTCATGTTTTCACATATGGTAATTTGATTATTTTATTCTTGTTGATGCCTAATTAGATTGGAATTTGAATTAAATGCGAAAACGAAGAAACTGTAAGATGAACAAAAAGGAGATAGAATGAATTCATTTCTAGCATAGCAGTTAAGCTGTAAGGTTGGTTTCTCTTTAATTACCTTCTTAGGTATAGTAGGTAGTGCCTTGGCACAGTTATTATGTGTTCTGGGTTCGAGTCCCAGTTGGGGTAAAATATGATTCATGTTTTCACATATGGTAATGTGCTTACTTGATTACTGTAGATGCCTAATTAGATTGGGATTTGAATTAAATGCGAAAACGAAGCCACGAATGAGGTTAGGAGAATCTGTAATATGAAAATAAGGCATTCAGATAGAATGCGTTCATTCCTAGTGTAGCAGTTGAGCTGTAAGATTGGTTTTTTCTTTGTTTACTATCGTCTTGGATGACATAGACAATGAAAAATTTCTAGTCGACTATGACGAACTAGTAACTTAGTCAAAGGAGAAATCAATTATGTTATTATTCGCATACGTGAACTTGTCTCATCCTCATTTGAACTAAAGGTGGATTTACACGGTCAAACGGTTCGTCGAATGAGGTTCGACAGACAAATGTTTGAAGTGATGTTCGGACGTGTGAACGGGGTATTTGGTTGTCGAACACGTTCCGTGTTCGACAACCAAATACCCTGTTCACACGTTCGGACATCACTTCAAACACTTGTCTGTCGAACCACGTTCGACGAACCGTTTGACCGTGTAAACTCCCCTTAAGTGCTTATATATAATGAAAAATTACGCTAATGATGCCATAAAGATGGATTATCTTTCATAGATACCCATCTATTTTTCTGAGTAGGAACAGGAAATATGGCTCACAATTGCTTAGGAGAATATTTTAGTATTGCTATCCTCACAAGAGCAGGTACCCTCTGATTCTTAGATGCCATAGTAAACAGCACCCTTAAATATGTATCTGAAACTTGGTCAGAGATACAAAAGAACAAAAGCATTCCAAACCAGCAAAAAAATCTAACAATGAACATTAGACAACCTTCGTTCCATTATTCACACCTACATACTGCATAAAATAAAGACGATCTTAGAGGAAGAGGCATGTAAAACTCATCAGAAACTTGATTAGCTGTCTTACTCTTATTCTGAGAGGGTCGATAACACCATCTGCAGGACACATTTAATGTAATCATGTACTTAATTCAATGGTCTGCGCATTTTTGAGGCACACTTCAAAACATACACACACAAACACACACACACACACACACACACGTAGTAACCTATGTGAGGCCAAAACTCGAATATGCAGCCCCCTTTTGGAATCCGCACTTGAAAAAGCACATAGCTAAGCTTGAAAAAGTTCAAAGACATGCCACGAAACTGGTGCCAGAAATACGCAATCTCAGTTATGATGAGAGGCTGAGGGAATTAGACTTACCATCACTCGAAGCTAGAAGAGTGAGGGGGGATATGGTGACAGTCTTTAAATTCCTTCATGGTTATGATAGAGTGGATAGGGATCGATATTTTGATATGGCTGGCTCTAGAACTAGAGGTCATAGTTTGAAGCTTCGTAAGAAAACTTCTTCGCAGGATGTAAGGAAATACTTTTTCAGTGTAAGAGTAGTTGATAATTGGAATTGGCTAAGCGAGGAGGTAGTTAATGCTATCTCAATCCATAGTTTTAAGGACAGGTATGATAA